>VWZZ01004266.1:19263-100974 GCA_013399095.1 Psophia crepitans | reverse complement strand
CCCACCCACCGCAGGGCACAGCCGAGACCCGCAGTCACTATGGGGATCCTTAGAGGAAAGCTGAGGTAATGAAGGTCAAAGTGCTGGACAGTCAGAGAGAGGACAGAGGGGCAAGAAACAGCCCTGGGAGCCTGAGGTGAGGGAAGAAAGGAGGATGGGGATGAGGTGCTCGAGGCATGGGAACCAGACTTCCCCTGCAGCCCCTGGGGAGACCACGATGGGGCAGGTATTCCCTTGGCAGCCTGTGGAGAGGATGATTCCAGAGCAAATACCAACACTGCAGCCCGTGGAGAGCCCATGCTGGAGCAGGTTTGTCCTGAAGGACGGCAGCCCATGGGAAGGGCCCATGCTGGAACAGGGGAAAGGTGTGAGGAGGAAGGGGCAGCAGAAAGGAGCTGAGGACTGACCATAAGCCGCTGTCTGCGCTGCTCAGGGTGGAAGGAGATGAAGGAGCCAGGAATGAAAGAGCGAAGGTGTGCAGTGGGGAAAGAGGTGTGTTAGTTTTTGTCTTTGTTTCTCACTATCGAATGGTATTTTAACTGGCAATAAATTAAATTAATTTTCCCCAAGTCAAGTCTGTTTTGTCTGTGATGGTAACTGGTAAGTGATCTCCCTGTCTTTATCTTGACCCACAAGCTTTTCCATCTTACATGCTCCCCCCTTTTGCCCACTGATGAGAGAGGGGGGATGAGAGAGCAGCTGGGCGGGTGCCTGGCAGCTGGCCAAGGTCACCTCATCACAACTAGGAAGCTGAAATCCCTGTGTACTGTTGAGGATATTCAGTAGGATTGTTTAACTGACTTTCAATTATTTTTTTTCTGCTAAAGAATTTTCAGAATCTGAGTGTTCAAATGTAGTCTGCCAGTAAGGCCAGCAAAATTTTAAATTTTTAGCTTTAGAATTCTATTCTTAGGGTAGGTGAAGCCAAAGCACTCTTCCTGTGGACATATGTAAAAGATATATTTTGATGTATTTAAAAAACAAAGAAACCCAACCAAAATTCAAGAAATTTGAGTAATACCTACTTCTTAACTAAGGCATACAAAAGGCAGTTCAGTTTTAGGGTGCTATGCCAGCTAAAGTTAGTTAAATAGAAATGACTTGTGTGCCTTCGTAGCTAATTCAAATGAGGAGAATTAATGTTTGCCAAATAAGGAAAACTTGATGGGGTAAATAGTAAGCTTCTGGAAAGATTTGAAATAAATATTATCATAAAAAATATGTTGGGAATTGTCTTAGAGTGTCTTCATTTACAGAGAACAGATGGTATGGAGATTATTAATGGCATACAAAGCTTTTTACCTCTTGGTCATGAGTTTGAACTGCCATGAGGCTGGACTTGATTGAAAGTTGTGACCATCTGTCCAATGGCCTACATGAAATGAGTTAGTTGTCTAAATCCAGTTATTAAAGAGCATCACCTGCATCATCATGTAAATATCACAATACCCTTTTTTGTCTTTTGTCAGTTTGCCTTTTGGAAAGGAAATAGCTTTTCAATAATAGTCAAAGCTCCTATAGATTACAAATACATTTTTGCTATAATTTGGGTTTGCTTTGGTTTTCCCCAGATACAATGTGACTAAAAGCATGAATTAATTTTAAATATCCTATTTTAAAGGAACTATATTGATGTCCTGGTGTATGATGTTGAAAGAGGCATTTTATTTCAATTGCCATGTCTTAATCTGACTCTGATCACACAGTTACGCCATTGCAGTACCTTTGTTGTACTCTGTCTGCACACTAACTGAACCAATTTTCTTAATTCTAAACTTCTCTTTCTGGCTCTCCAAAACTCAGAATGGTGTTACCAAACTCTTTACCCATTCACCTCACAGAGCAAATGGTACTGTTTTCTTTTGAAAACTTGAATGATGTCAAACAAATAAAACCTCTTTTTCTAAGCAGATATTTATAAGAAGGCCTGAATTAAAAGTCTGAGCCTTTTGAGTCTTTGGCTTTTAGATCATAGGCTTAATTTGCAGAGAGGAAAAAATATTTATAAAAGGAAAAAAATTACTACCTTGAGAAGAAAACAAATAAAAATCTTTGCAGCTGTAACTGTTGCCTTTGTTCTATGTACTGTATGCACTGTTGAGAAGAATTTTCATACAGGGCTGAAGATTTGTTAACCAAGTAAGTCAAACATCTTATAAATTGAGCATTTGGAAAGACTTGAAAATGGTAACTGTTTTCTTTTAAAGGATTATAAAACCAGAACAGCTCATGCTGAGGATTCCTATGCTCTGTTTGGAATGCTAATAAAGTTGTGAAAGGAATCAATGGACTTTATTACTCATCTGCATCAGTGCCTATGTTTTTGCTATTCTTCTAGCAACCAGTTTCCTAGTAGTTTACAATGTAGTGAGGGAAGGAGAAGTTGCAAGGGACAGGAGGCTAATCTGAATCCAGTTTATCATAGCCAGATCCTTTTATTTCACTGGATTTTTTTCAAATACTTGTTTTATAGCTGTTACTTATGTCAACGTGTGAAAAATACAACTGAATGCAATAGACTTATCCTAAGTAACTTATTCTTTCACAGTTAGATCCTAAACAATTTGTGATTTTTCCACTCGCATTAATGTTATTCTGTAATTCATAGTATACTTGTTGTAGCTAAATAATTTGATACATGCACTGCCTATGCAGAGATAGAAGGAATTTTGAAGTAACTAGACTTCAGTTTTTGCACCCTTAACATCTGCCCTTATTGACAGATTAATTTTAACCATGTCCAGTGAAATGCAGGCTTTTCGAGTGGGCTGAATAACGCTTTTGATAACGTGCATTCTTATACTCACTCTACATTACGACGAATGGGGGGGGAAGGTGGCAATGAATTTCCTTATGTCATCAAGACTCAAAGAGTCACAGGGCAAGACATGTTTAGGGTAGAAGCAAGAGATGATTGAGCATTTACCACTGGAAAGGTGAAATGCCTGTTTCAAATAATGCTAGTTCTTCTAAATAAGTGGGAAAGAACTCCTGTTGCAACCTGATGAGAATGATAGTTTCTGTGACCTGAAAGGAAGCCCTTTTCTCTATTTGCTGTCTTGGTCATAAGTCACTCAAAAAAAAAAAAAAAAATCATGGAAGTGGAATTTTTTTAAGTCACAAAGAAACCCTGCTAAAATGCTGTTAGTCGTATCCATCCACTGGTTCCTCTGAAACCACTCATAATATTCAAAAGTATGGAAAGCCAAAATACTATTTATTGAGCTTTCAGCAATAGCCTTTGTAGCCTCAGTGTCGTGGAAAGAAATTAAGGAGATTAGTTGCTTTGGATACCCCGTGAAGGCCTGTAACTGCGTTGTCTTTTTTTCCTGCCATGATTACCCCTTGTCAGAGGGGTAGCAGTTGGCAGATACTTTGTTGATGGTTAATATACTTTAGGTTTTATTCTGGAATTAACAGGAAGATGCCTTGGTAGGCATCCTTTTCTCAACTCTGGAAACATCAGATTTCCCATAAACAGGACACCTTTTCCCCCCCAGTCCATGACAAAATATACTCTGTGCTATCTGCCTAGGTCTAATATTGTTAGTACAACTAGCTTTAATGAAAGAGTACCTGTTTACAGATCAAGTTTAGTTTCTTTTCAAATTAATGTTTGTTTGAGTTTAGTGCTTATTGATGAAGCTTCTGGATCTATCGGGAGAAAACTGTATCGTATATTCCATAGAATTTTCTTGTTATTAAAATGTTGGCACGTTATGCAAATGTGGGATACTGCTTCTGAAGAAATGCAAATCCTAGAGGCCTAGTTTGTGGAAGGTAAACACCGGGGTGTGTGTGTGTGTTTGCTTTTATTTATTTGCTCTTTCTGACTAGGCTGGTGAAAGCAGAGGTTTCCTGTGATCATGTGTTGGAGTTCTGTAGCTTTGCGCTGGCAAAGCTGTGTATCAGTGAGAACCAGCAGTCTGAAAGTGCAGAAAGAAAAAATATATATATATATAGTTATCTAGGAATGTTTTATGAGCTCCCGAAGTAATCTTCAGCGGTGCCAATCAGAGCGCTGTTTTGGCACGCTCTGTAGCTTCTGCAGTGTTTGTGCTGTTCTGCAGCTGCTAAAATTGTCAGGCTTTAAACATAGTATATCTTTATCTACCATTGGGATTGAAATAACATGGTTTCATTTTTGCAGATAGAATATTGGTCATTAATATGCAAACAGATACCCAATTATTATTTGTCCTGCTGTTTTCAATTCTGGCAGATTGTCAGAGCTGGGATTTGAAACAAGCTCCTTAGTGTGAAAGGTCTCTCTTGTTTGTGAGTAGTTCTGGAGAGCTGACATACACAGTGACTTTCTAAGGCTTCCTAAGTCGTTAGGGAATGTTAAATGTATTACGGTTTTTATTTTTAAACACCCCGAAAATTACAAATTTTGCTAGAGCGTATGAAATAACGGAGCTAATATCTTTCAAGATACTTAACACGTTGCTATTTTTGTCAGGTAAGTTACACAACTATGCTGATGCAGTTTATGTTAACTACCGATTGTATAACTTTCACAAGTAGTTGAGAAATAAGCCTGAACTTTTGACTGGGTCTAAAAACTACTTAACGACAAGTCATACGAGTTAATACTTCACAATTTGTGAGCAGTGTGTTCAGGTTTACTTATACCTTGGGTGAAGAAGGAATGTATGGATTAATATTTTAATCATGTATACAATTTATATCAGCTTTTGTAAAAATGATTAATTAGGTAATGCAGAAAATACAGGTAAACTTATTAGTAACTACTAACGGGGGAAAAAATCGAAAGTGAACCAAAAGAGGTCAGACTTTTGGTAAACTGCACTTCTAAAGGTTTCTACCTATTCTGCCTCATTTCCAGCCTTGAGCAAAGCCAGATGCATTTGTCTTATACTTCATTCATTGGCTTTGCTGATGTTAAAACTTGTTTTCTTTGTGCCAGTGGCAGGCCTGCTTGGTAATGCAACCAGGCTTGTACTTTTGCAGAGGTAGAACTAACGTTGTCTATGTTAGAGGACTTCTCTAGTGAAATAGAATTTTTCCTTCTAAGTTCTTCAAATAACTTCTTCCCTCCCCCATCACAAAAAAAAAATTAAAAAAAAATACTGAGTTTACTGAAAATGTATGTTTGGTCAAGTATAAGAACTGCAGTTAGATTACATTTGTCAGTCTTCTGTTAGCCCTCCTCTTGGAGAGAGGTGGAGACTTGAGAGGATTTTCAGCTTTTGGGGGTGTTCTTTGCATAAATGTGCAGCAAGATGTGGATTTTAGTTCCTGAAGAAAAGGTCATTAAAATATATTTTATTTGAAGCAGATACGGTCCTGCTAGTCATTACAAGTCTGTCTACCTTCATAAACAGGAATCCTAGAATCATTCCTCTGACGGATTAATTTTGTCCTAGGCAAGTAGTTTTGTGGCAAAAGTTTGTCATGGTTTATTACCATATTTGCACAGGAGCTTTGGAAGGAACTTTGTATATTTTTGGGTCAATCCTGGATAATGACTGAGGCATCTGCCTTGATGGTCAAGTTTGGCAGACCTCCATTCTGAAGTATGGAGTGAATGTATTTGTACTAGCTTGCATTACTGAGGAGGTACACTTGTTGGAATTTCCAAGGTTTTACTAAATTTGAGATCAAATAGATTGATAAATAAATTTGGGGCTGAGACTTCACTGGGTTATCTGCAGTCCTTAGTGAATTAATGGGAACTTTTTTAATTTTGAACTCCGTGAAAGCAGGTAGGCTGCTACTTGAGAAGGAGCGGTGTGGTTTGGGAAGTAGTCCCAAATGTGTCTAATGTTTTATGTTAAATAGTGTGGAGCATCAGCTGCCGCAAGAACGTACTCGGGTTACAGGCTTTCACAATTCATGATGCTGTTTATGGTCTCTAGGTAGCTCCTTAAGAAACTTCTATTTTAAAGAAAAATTAAATAACATAATTTTCTTCTCTGTTGATGACTGGTGATTCTTGCTAGAGCTGTGAAATGTAACCCTCTGCTACAGAGTTATGTGTTCAGTGTTAATCTGCACAGTCTTGCTAACGGTATTTACAGCATTCCTAGTGAGTAGATCTATGTAGCACATTCTAAATTTTTTTCTTTATCAGCGAGAGCCTCTTGCTGAGGTTTTGTTGGAATAATCAGTAAGTGGAATGCTGAGATAGTGTGGAACATTGAGTTCTTCTCTACCAAATATATGTTAAGATGTTATTACCCCATGTATACAAGGGGCTGTTAAACACGTTTGGCTTAAGGTGGGCAGGTTAGCCCCATTTTTCATCTTCTGGTTTTTGAACTGTCTTTTGACTTCAGAAGAAGCAGAATGTTAAATTTATGACAATGTTTTTTATGGTTGAATCTGAAATGTGAGACACTTTAATTTTTCATGCCTGTTAGTGACTACAGTCTTTTTAGACAGAAAGGACTTCTAGTTTTGGGGTGTTTTCTTAAAAAAAAAAAAAGGTTTAAAAGATGCCATTGCAAGAGAGTACAAACAATGAGATGTTTATTTCTTATTTCATTGACCTGAGGTGATGGGGTTTCATTTTCTCTTGTACTTTTCTATATTGCTTTTGTCTGAATGAGTTCAAAAATTTAATTGTTTTGGTAAAATGCAGATCTAACTTAGATACTGAATTCTATCTGAGAATCTGATTTGCTGTCTTAGTTAAATGGATATTTTTTATAAGTAGTTATTTGAATCCCCAAATAAACTAAAGCCTTAAGGAAAAACAAGCAATTATGTGATAGCAACTTTCTCATTTAGAGACCTCATGACTGACAATCTGATATAGTTCTTAAATCCATGAAATGTTACCTCTGTCTGGCCTTCGTCAGGAACTGACGTTGTGACAGAAGGTACACCTGTCTTTGTAGGTTGGAGTTGCTTTTGCTATGTAACTAGGGTTACATAGGCTGGGGTGAGAGCCGAGCCTTGCTGTAACTATCCCATTTCAAGCTTTGCAATGAACAGCAGATGTCCTTAACTATCACCTTTGTGCAGGTGGCATGCTTATCTGCACCATTTTCCCCTGAAACATGAATCCCAAATGATGTCATGTTGAAATTGAAAGGGATTTATTTTCCGATTTCTGTTGTGGTCCCTCTTGTTATGGGCTAAAGGGAACCTACCATATGTATACAGCATCAAAATTTACTGTTGCTCCTGTTAAATTTTTTAACAGTCTAATAATCCAAACTACTGAATTAGTACAGGAAGAGCCTCAATAAAAATAATTTTCAAGTCTTTACCCATACCCATGTTACCGATAGCCTACATGTATCAGAAAAGCAACACTGAATTTGGGTTGGATGTGGTAAATGAATGGCCATCTCCAGCTTGCAGCTCTTTAATGAGATTTATCTTCAAATTTGTATTCTGCACTGGTGGTCTAAGGCAGAGGGGACTGAGCAATTCTAGGATCTATTGAGAATTTATGAATGTAGAAAAGGATAGCTTGTGCTATTGCATATAGCAGCAGCTTGAGAGCTGAAGCTCAGCACATCCAATATCTGTATTTGATGGGAGAGAAGAAAATGATGGAGATAAAAGAAATTCAGACACAAACTGGGTAGCTGGTGAGGTTCAGTCATTCTTCACTTGCAAAACCTAATTTGGTTGAATTTCAGTGTGTGATTTATTTTTTTAAGTAGATATTACTTCATAGGAGCACATCTTTTGTGTTTGGATGCTCTTCAGTCAATTTAAACCCGAGTTGTTTCAGTTTAGCTCATTCAGGAAACACTTCAGCAAATCTAACCACAAAGAAGTTTACACTCACTGAAACAGATTTGCATACACTTATGTGAAAGTGATTTTGTTCTGAAGCTCTTAAACTTCCCCAAATTTGTGGTATGATGGAGAAATGTTCCGTAAACTGTACAGGCACATTGATATAAGACAGAACAGTGTTTCTGTCTTCTCTTTAAACCACTGAAAGAACATATATTTGAAACTTGTCGTAAAAGATGTGTACTTGTGTGTGTTTCTTGAATGGATTTTGGTACAACAGCTTTAAAATGTTGGGAGTTTTGTGCCTTAAGTGTGTTACCATTATGCAAAATTAATCACACTTCATGTAATGAATCCCTTGATGGCTGTGGAAGCTATTGATGGTACCATGTTGCCACTTACCACAGAAGGTGAGGGGAGATAGAGCTCCTGGAGAGGCAACTGCTTTTGAGCTTGAGGAGCAGCTGGGGGAGAGGGCTTCAGGCGCTGTGGCTCTGATGAGAACTGCCCAAACGGACACACTGGAAGCAGGGATCTGCCTTCAAGGACACAGCCATCAAGGGAAGGGTTTTATACAGACCTTGTACTTTTATTTTGACTGACCTAGTTGCTCTGACTGCTTTGCTTAATAAGTTGCGAAGTTGTTTTGTTTCTTTATTACCTTGCAAAGGGATGTATGCCCTCTCTGTATGTTCCTTGACTTCTTGTTTTGCCTGTGTACAGTTGTACAGGATAATTAAGAGACAGCTGGGTTATTGACATGCTTGCAACTGATTTTGCTGTTTAATTTCAAGATATGTATACCTTCAGATAGTTTATCTTACAGTAGATGACACAAAATACACTCTGCTAGGGGAAAAAAAAAAAGGAAGAGAATAAAGTCAAATCAAGACTTCAGCAGAAAAATTAGAGCTTCAAACAGGTTTTCCCAATTATCACATCTGTTCCAGAACTTTAAATAGTCCTCTTTCCTGACAGGTAGCAATATACATGCTGGAAAACTGAATGATACGTGATTAAAAAGTGGTTTTATTGAAGTTTCCTGGGTTCTGTGCAAACATTTCAAGAAAGAATTAAAGCAACATATATGTGAATCAGAATCTTGCTCTACTTCCAAATTTGGGAGAGTGATGTACCAATACTGTGGTAGACATTTCAAAGGCATATATTCACATGCTTCTTGTCAGTCACAACCCAGGTTGATCTTAATTTCTCTATCTAGCTCATCAAGACATAAAGCGACTTTTAAAAAATAATACGTCTTGCTAGTTCTTGAATATGTTGTTGCAGTAATATAAATAAAGGAAGAAGGAATGTTTGTTTTGTTTCCAGTTTGGTTTTTGTTGTTTGGTTTCTTTGGTGGTGTTGTTGGTTTTGGGTTGTTGGTTTTTTGGTTCTTGGGATTTTTTACAACAATATCTAGACAAATTGATTTTTCATAGCTGTATTCTATAGTACAACCATTCTTCATACAGTACTCTTAATAGTATGTTTTGACGTAGAATACAGTTACATAGTTTTGATCAAAAAAAACCCAAAACCCATCAATACTAGTGCTGGACTAAGTATTAGGAAGGGGGAGGGGAATGAGCAAGGAAAAAGGAAAGATGAAAATTAATTTCTGTAGCTTCCTAGAAATATTTTGAAACAGGAATAAAAAGGATTGAGCAAGATAGGAGAGCAGTAGTGTGAGCTGGGGAAGAAAAGGGGTTCAAGATGTGAATTATGTTGGCTGTTACAACGTTTAGATGCTTAAGTTACTGCTTAAATTGTAAGTAAGTTCTTAAATGCAGAAAGACATGATGCAAACTGGAATAACAGGATCAGTAGAAGAAGTGCAAGGAGCTTAGAGGTATGAAGAGTTTGCAAAATAAGACTTAGGTATGAACTTTCTTGCAAAGAGAATATTCTTAAAGACAATATTATACTGAATGAAAGATTACTTTCATGAAGCAGTGGGACAGAAAATTCTTGCTGAGATCTAGACTTGTGAAAGAATGTGTAGTTGTACCGTCCCACTCAGTGGGTGTAGGGGAGAGGTAATTTTTAATTCTCTGTGCGGTAATCAGGAGTAATGACAATTACTCTAGAGGTTTAGAAAAACTACAAATTTACTTAAAACTCATCAGAACTACAAAAGATAGAGGCTTGGCAAAAGTTATAACAACAGTTAAACTCAGTGGAATCACGAGAGACAACGGCCTAGCAAAACTTGTGACGAGATTACCTTGGTGTGCTGAAAATGAAGTTAGAGACAGAGAGAGAGAAAAGGAAAGAGAGAGAAAGAAAGATAAGATAGGAGACATCCCCAATCCTGGGTCCAGCGGCAGTCTCTGCTCGTAGTTGTGGTCCTCAGGTGGCAGACACTTGCCAAAAGCTCGTGTTTTCCCTTTTTTATAACCCAAAGTGCCCGGTCCATAGGCGGGGGTTTGTCATCACTGCACAGTCGCAGTATGAGCTCGGGGATGTTCCAGAAATGAGTCGGTGGGTTATGGGGGGTCTCGGAGGGTCTCACTGTCTCCCCCCACTTTGAGGGTGAGTGAGCTATGGCCCCTCACAAGCACACACGCACACGAGGCAGATGGGCTTTATCAGGGCATTTCAGGGAGAGGAGAAGGGCTCACAGGATGGTATCTTGCCTCCTGCAGGCTCTGTCCTTGGTCAAGACAGATGTGTGCCACATTCTCTCATCATCAGTCCATCCCTGCTTGTGTCAAGACGCATGTTTGGGACATTGACTTGCTATCGGAGCCTCACAGTAGTGAATGGTGTCTACCAAGACAGAGTGCTTCAACTAGTGGTATAACCACTCTGAACCTTAAGACGTAACAGTAGCAGTCACTGTGGATGCTGAAATTCTGAATGATAACTAACAGTATTTCAGCTATAGTTATTGGCTGTACTTCTTCAAGCTAAGGGACACATTGGTTTTGTTGACTGTTACACTGCCGCAGTAGTTAGAAAGCAACTGGAAATATTCTGGATAGTTGAGAAATACAGAGAAGCTTTGTTTACTCCTTAGTGGTACACAGATCACACAGAGGATGTTGTCTGTATCTGTGCTGCACTGAAAGCTAGATCAGTTGTGCTGGCACTAGTATGGCAGGCAAGTACAGCGAATACTGACAGAATTTACGAATTTATTCTTGGAGGCGGCCAGTAGCTTGGTGTTTTATCTGAAATTTAAGTTGGTCATGCCAAGGGAAATGATGAGCATATAGTTCTGCATAACAGAACCTCTGATGATGGGACATAGCATACTGGAGAGCAGCTTCACAACAGCATGTGCAGCATTGTTTTATTGAACTAAAAGTGATTAAAAAAACCATGAATCAATCCAATTGCACAAAGTTAGTTTTCACAGGAAGTGTATTTCTTACAATTTATGTCAGGGGTTTTGGACTCTTTATACTAATTAGATGATAATTATAGACCTAACTGGCAGAGGATACTCATAAGAAAACAGAAAACTTTGAATTTGTCTTTCTGTCTGATCAGGCTCATTACTAATATTTGGTGGTGGGGAATTCCAGGTAGTTTTGAATAATTCTGTGAACAATTTTTCACATGCCTCCCTTATGGGTTATTTTACTGAGTAGAAATCTAAATGTTGTCTAAATCCGCTTAGCAAAAATTTGAAGATACTTTACCTATAAGAAACCCTATCCAATGTCTTCTGATAACTGTTGTGCAACAGAAGTGATGTCATGTGTGAGGCTTAAAGCCAAACCTGGAGTAATGAACTCATTTGTCTTTGAAAAAAGCAAGTAAGAGGTCACACTCTTAATTTTTTTTCATTTTAAAGTAGGAAGTAATCTGTGATTAGATAATACTCAAAAGATCGCAATTGAGCTCCTGGGGGTGAGCCCTTCATGAATTAACCATATTGCTTGATATTAGCTATTGAATTAGATTAAGATATTGTAAGCAGAAAGGAAAACTTTAATGAATTAGAGATTATTAGAAAATACCCACCAAAAAGGTTACTGTAGTAGTATATCTACAGAGAATAGCTGGAACAATTGTCAAAATTGTTTCACTATGAAAAAGCTAGCTGAATTAGAGACTGTTTCTGCTGACTATGAAACAGAAAACCCACTAGAAGGTGTAGCAAGTGAGGCAAGTAACAGGGTTAAGATGTGGGAAGAGTGCAGTAAGGTTTTCAGAGTGAAATGAATAATTGCAGTCTATTTCTGGTTTCTCTATTTTAAAATTTTAAGGTATGATATAAAATTTTTTTTTTTTGTCCACCATAAGAAGCAATACTGGTAAGCTTGCAGTGAAGCATTAACTACTGAAAGTAGCTTTTGTCTTTAAAGAATGTGCAATTCTTAGGTATCCCCTCTTTTCTGAATCTGTGTGACCACAATGCAAGCTAAAGTGTGATTACTAAATTAGAAGCATACTGTAACTGATTTGTCTGGAAAATTGTGACTGACCTCTCCCACTTCTTTTTGAGGTGTTCATAAGCTGCTTCTACTATAATATTGAGTTAGTAGTAGGAGTCTTTAACAGAAAATATCTTCTTTTTTCCCATATTTTTATGTAACTTGGCAACACAACTGGAACTGAAGGGCAGAGGTACAGTTCATCCTGCAGTCCTCTTTCACCAACTCATTCCATAATGCTGCCAAACCAACATGGATGGTTCTGTATCTACCTAGAGAAGAAGAATCCAATAATATTGCTAATGCTTCTGTTTGCAGCCAATTTCAATCAATTACAATAGAGATATGCATATAGGAAAAGTGAATAGTCAACACAGTGGCTGTAGGAAGCTCTGATTTTTTTCTGTTTATTTTTAATTGGCCATGTTTTCTATCTACCAATATGGGTCGTTCTGGGAATTCTGTTCTTAAACATAACTTGAACAGGTTGAAAAAGAATTTGCTGCTTCAGAATCGTTGATTGACAGGAAAGTATTTACATGTCTTCTGTACATAAGGTAAGTGTAATAACAAAGACACTTTGTGTCCACAGTGGATTGTACAATGCAACATTCATTAAAGCAGTAAGTTTGGTGTTATATTTTTTCCTCTTGATTCTAAGCTGAGCTACCTTTATTTGGAAGATGGGAAAATAGGAATTGTTAAATAAAGCTGTGACTGAAGAGATCTTAGTGTCAGAGAAATCTTTTTCCTTCTATTTTTTCCAGAGAACCTGCACAATATTTCTGAAGTAGTCAGGATGACACAAGTCTTTAGACCTATACTTAAATGTGTAAGGAAAATATGTTCGAACTTCTCGATGTTTTCAGTTGTCTAAATAATATGACATAACGTTCTGCTTGGCTATATGTGATTAATATCCTTGATTCGCTCTGTGATAACTTGGCATAGGCCATACAAATAGGTATAATCAAGTGGAAGAACACATAGTCGTGGAAGTAGGGCTTGTTGGGCATTCCTTTCAACAAACAACGTTTTGGAGTAGTTCTGTATTTGTTTCCAAAAGAAACCTTCTAAAAGAGAAAGAAAGTGGACTGACACCCCCCTTTTTCTTATAGTTCAAATGGAATTATATTTTGTCTTTTGGATATGTCAGACAAAACTCTTCGTCCTGAAAAATCCTTCTTTCTCAGATTAGGGTAAGTTACTGTGTGAGTCAGCAAGGACTTTAGGAAAGCAGCTGTTTGGTGAACAAAAAAAGCTAGTGCTTAATGATTTGTGAACAGTGAAAAGTTGAAAGTTGTTTATTTTTTGATTTCTAGCTAGCATAGGGAAGTTCAGGTTTGAAGTGGCAATTCAGCCAAGATTTCACTTGGGACAGAAGCTGATGCACAACTTAAACTTTTGATCCTGCTTTGGAACCCTAATAACCAAACTACACAAGTCGTTGCAGGCAGGGTTTAGAAGAGCATGTCACTGGACTGATTCAGGCTAGAGGACCATATACCATTTTCCTGTCTCCAGCAGTGAACAGAGCAGCACAAGTATTTATGACGTTACCCCTAGTATCTCTGTATTTCATGAACTTCTTGAGCTGTGTGTAGGATTTTACATAGTTACCCTCATTGGATTGTTATTCCATGGACTTGCCCAGTCTCTAGTGTAATTTTTAGCTTTCACTTATCTTTTGGCAAGGAGTATAGCAGATTTATCACCTACTGCAAGCAAACGGTTTCCTCTTGTTTTAAGCCTGTCTTCTACTAACTCATTCTGATAACTTTCTCACTTAATAGAGTATACAGTACTTAACTGCGCTCTCAGTTGCACTGACGAGTATGTAGACTTTGTAGTCATGGCTTTAAATGCCTGAGTAAGCTGATGCACGGTTTTGTCATTGCTGCTGCTCTTTGAATTTTTTCTTCCTCCTCTCCCCCCGCCCCCTCGTATCCTTTGTAGATGAGGTGATCAGAACCTAACGCACTATTAAAGATGCTGACAAACTGAATTTATACTGTGGTCTAATGACGACCTCTGTTTTGTTCTGTTGCTTTCCTAGTAATTACTCGCATTCCATCAGCTTTAGCAAAAAACCCCAGAGTACTGACTTGATTGTTTGTTTTTTTTTTTCTAATATATCATTATCTAGCATAACACGAGAGCCTCAATCCTGAGTGGTGATAGTCAACTTAGCCTCCATGAATGTAAAAATGAAGTTAGGATTTTTGACATGTGTATCACATGGCTTGTACTGAATTTCACACACTACTTTTTCAAGTCCTAAAGGGATGTCTTTCCTGTGTTGTCCTGTTCAATGTTCAAGTTCTTCTTGCTCCTTTAAATGAAGCCAGCATCTGTTGCCTGTTTGTTAACACTTCTAAACTTTCTCCCTCGCCGTTCTTCAGATGTATGAGCAGCTCTCCATCAATACAAGCAAGCTCCTTCACAGTACTATCAACTGCAGATAAGTACTATCCTTTGCCAGTGACTCCTGGAAAAACAGTCTTGACTTGTTTCAAGTCATTACATCCTCGTTCGGCTTCTGTGAAATTATGCTGAAAGCTCTGCCTGACATGCTGTTCCTTTCTCTGTGTTCATTCCTCAGGTGTGATCTCCCTTCTTTTTCTTTTTTTTTGGTATATACTTGTTAATTTAGTAGGCATCACAATAGATGCCTGATCTGTATTTTATGAACTTTACTAACACAGATAAATGAAGCGTCTTGTACGGAAGGGAGCAGCTGCTGCTAAATGTAGCAGAAGTCGTCCTATAATCATGTGCGTCCATAAGGATGTTTACTGCTATCTGAAGACTGAGAGTCTAACTTTATTGTGCCGTTAGGCCTTCAGGTAAATTTTTTAAAAAGAAATTAATAATTTCTCTCTTTTTTTTTTCTTGATTGCCTAAGATGTCGTCATATGAATTGTGGAAGGCAACCATGGGTGGAGATTTTCCTTTTCCCAAATGCTTTTGGGTTTGGGTCTCGCTTTATACTTGATCTGAATTTTAAGCAGTACTAGGATTCCTGAAAGGTGCTGCATTCATTTGCTGTAAAGAAATCCAGACATATTCGAGCTGTATGCTCAACAGAGGAAGCAATTGGACTGAAATGAGGCTGTGTAACATATGCTTTAATATTTGAAATCAGGTTAGGTGATAGAGTAGCTTAGCACAATGAGTTAGCTGGATATGGGTGAAGAATGGGCCTGTTACTCCCAGCTGAAGTGGGAGGTAGGGAGCATGATATAGAAGGGAGCAAACCTCTCAGAACTGAACCAAGAAGATTAATTGGGAGTGATAAGCTTTATTAGCAGAGGCAGGTGCAAAAAAGGTCTTGAACCGCTTGAAGAGTCTGGAAGAGAATCTAGAATTCCTGAGTCTCAGACTTCATTAGGTGTTGGCAAGTAGCCATGAAATCCACTAACAGAAAATGTGTGCTCCATTTTTCTCTCTGTTGCTGGTTCACACAGCTGTTGTAGGTTATAATCTTGTATGAGTTAGGAATGCCAGAATCTGTGTTGCTACTTCAATTTTAATTTGCCCCCCATTCTCCCTGTAAGTATGTGTTATAATTGTCTTTAATTACATGTTCACACACTGCCTTTCACTGGATCCTTACTCAATGCATAACATGGATGGTATTTGGAGAATGAATAAGTCATACAGTTAACAAAGCTGTTGTCTCTAAGGCTTCTGCTGCAACTTGGTGCAGAAGTTGAAAGTCATGTAGTGAATGAAACAGGTAAATGGAGATGAAAAATAATGGTCTTCCAATGTAAGTAATTCAAGAGTAGTGAAGATTACTGTTATCATGGCTTCTAACTTGGAAGATGTTTAACCCAGCTTTTCATATGTCTCCAAAGCCTTGTTCATAAAAATGGCTTTCATATCTAATCACTTGCCTGGTGGGTGTCTTGGAGTAGATTGTAAGACACCAGCACAGTAAGAAGGAAGGATGACTTAAGTTACCTTGCTGGAAATCTGAAGAAAGGAAAATTCTTAGAACGCATAGCTATAAACTGTGCTGTGTGGTGCCAGGGATCAGAGTCTTAAACTATGTGATGCTGAAGAATCAATATTCTATTTCAAAGAGGAGGAAGGCTGTCCTGGTTTCAGCTGGGAGAGAGTTAATTTTCTTCAAGAAAGTCAGTATAGGGCTGTGTTTTGGATTTGTGCTGGAAGCAGCGCTGATAGTGGAGATGTTTTTGCTGTTGTTGGGCGATGTTTACACAGACCCAAGGACTTTTCGGCTTCTTGCATCGCCCCGCCGGTGGGATGGTGGGGGGTGCACAAGGAGTTGGGAGGGGACAGACAGGACACCTGACCCAAACTGACCAAAGGGATATTCCATACCATATGACGTCATGCTCGGTTCATNCCTGCCGTGGGGAGCGGTGAATTAATTCCTTGTTTTGCTTTGCTTGTGCACGCGGCTTTTGCTTCACTGATTTAAGCTCTTGTATCTGAACCCAAGAGTTTTCTCACTTTCGCTCTTCCGATTCTCTCCCCCTTTTCCAATGGGGGGGACTGACCGAGCGTTTATGGGGTGCCCAGCCAATGGCTGGAGTAAAACCACGACAAAGGCTTAAGAGATCTCAAAACTAGAATTGTATGGCTACTTTTCTTTTCTCCCATCAGTTTGAAGGAAATACAACTTTTCTCCATTTTCCAGGAGAGTACTGTACCCTATATTGTTCTATGTTGGTCTGTCTTGCTGTACTTGAGTTTGTTTTCTCTGTAAATCCAGTGGGAGGAAGTGGAAAACAAATCTGATTTTTATCACCATCTGGTTAAGATCCTATTAACCAAGTAATTTACTTAATACAGGCTTTTTCTGTGGCTGTGTAGTATTTGATGTGAAATAAGCATGTCTTCCAGAGAAGGACATGAAAGCACGATGGGCGGTAGAATGACTAGTCTTGTCAGTGTTAGCAGGCTTAGCTGTGAATTGCTCACCATTTGTATGATATAAGCAGTTGTATTTATGCACTGAAAGTAGGTGCCTTAAAATTCCTTTGGCATTTTGTAGTAGTTGTGATTTTCTGGCAAAATATTGGGTTTGGAAACACAAAAGGCTAGCTAGCATCGTTCCCTAGCTCTATTTCTGGAGCCAAAACATAGAAAATTTGGTGCCCAGGTTCCTCAACATGTACTGAATCCCATGGGGGATTTCCAGCTGTAGGACAGAGGTTGCCTTGGCATAAAGTAATGCCTGTGCTAAATGAGGATGAAAACCCCTACCTCATAATCCATACCTGATATTGGCTGAATTGAATCCATCTGTGACTTCACTGGCCCAATGTGAGAAGAAATGAAAAGTAAGAGTGGACAGTAAACCTCGCATTTCATGAAATTGTGTTGTATTCGAACCAGGTGGTGTGATTTAGTTTTTATTTTTTAGTTAGTTTCTATTTCTTTAGTTTTTATTTTTGTGTGTGGAAAAGTATCATGTCACTAATCAGGGTGACGGTGTATCTCTCAACTCACCTTCACAAAAGCATTTTGTCTAGCAACTTTTGTCACCAAATATGGTTAGAAACGGTAGCACATTTGCACCCAGACACAACAACAAACATGTTGAGAATTCATAGGGTTTTTTTCAAAAAAAAAAAAAGGTTTGCTATGAACACAGAAAAATAAGTTCTCTGGAATGTATGTGTGTGTGGGATAGTTCATGGTTGTGACGTTATAGAAATCTTAATGGGCCACTAAGAACATAGCTTTTAATATTAAAACTGTGATGTTTTATTTTCCCCATCTTGAAAGAATTCCTTTACCTAATGGAATTTATTTATAAAAATAAATTAATGCTTCTGGAGTGCTGAAGTACTACATTGAAGAAGAATGTGGAAAAACGCATAAGTGCTCAATTCAGAGAAAGATACCCCTTTTTTCAATAAATAATGCATAAGACGACATATGTAAGGATGAGAATTCAAAAGTACTAGTGCGTCTTTTTCATGGTGTGAACTTCAAAGATTTTCCAGTATGACAGTATTCTGTTTTTAATGTCATATGTAACAAATGTAAGTGTAAGCCTTTTTAAAAGCTTTTTCTGTAAATTTGAGCTTAAAAAGTAAAATGTTGACTCAGTAATTAGGCTTGGTTATATGTCATTATTATAAAAGGAACAGTAGCAGTATATTGTATGTTCTTTTTGTGTTACTGTATTCTTTTTCTTTTTTTTGATATAATTGAGCAGGAATAATTTTTTTGCTTGTGAGAGAAAGAAATGGGATTTCTTGCTTGCAAATTTTCATTTAAATTACATTCTTTCTAAAATTCTCAACTGTTTTTAGCAGAGCTGGAACGTGATCTCTTTCTCAGACTCATCAGTCCCATGTTGTTTGATCATCATCTTCTCTTCTTTGCTCCTTACTGCACTCATGTTTTTCTAGAAATTCAACTTTTGGAAAAAATTCAGTTTTCCTGAAAGATTTTATGACCAGGTAGACAATATCAGATGATTAACAAAAGAAATAAAAAGAAATGTAAATTTTAAAATGTTTACACTAACTTTAATTGCTCAATTATTAAGGGTTTTAGAATTCTTGAGGATGACCTTTAGCAGAGTTGTTAACCAGTTCCTATTCAGTTTTCTTTCCAGTTAGCTGTAGAGCACTTATAACCTGATATTTCGGAGTGTGAAAAGCAAAGCTAACCTTTCACTTTTTTTAAGATTACTTTTTTATCATTAACAATTTCAGTCTTTTTCGAGTTGCCTTCTGAATCGCTTGCATTATTTCAGAGTGCTAATACTATTGGATACTGATGTATGAATTTCAACAGTTAGTGTTAACCTGATCTTCATTAAAAGTTTTGAGGAAAATAGAGTAAAGGGAGAGACTGTGGTCTTTGAGTGGATTATAGGGAAGGAGCTGTAGTTGTGCCTAGGATTTCCCTTTTTCCTCCCCGCCCAAACAATAATATGTTTACGTGCTCTGTCAAATATGTGCACAGCAAATATGGCTGCCCTCCGACTTTCTCTGCCTTTGGTGAAAAAATTGTTTGTGTCTTTTTAAGAATGACTTATCAAGGATTGTATTTTAGCTTTTTTCGCGGAGTTAGTCCAGGTAAGTTCAGGTAACTAGAACTCTGGACAAAATAATGACATTATGTAGATGCAGATCACCTGTGCTGCCTGTGAAGTTGGTGGCACAGGGCATCAGCAGTCCTGTGCCCGCACAAGCACTTCCATCCGGAGTTTCTAAACATCCGCATCCTTATTAGCACAACAGTCTGATGCACTTCCTGGGGAAATGAAGGAATGTATGTCACTTTGCTCAGTGACACGTATATTGTAGGTTCTGATTATTATTTTAATTTTTCTGCAGAGCTCTCCCAGTGAAAAAAAAATGCTTTCCATTTTATAGCTGTTGAAGGACTTCTCCTTTTAAAGGTGTACTGATTTTATGAACCCTAGGTCTTCATGGGAAGAAAGCCATTTTCTTATTCATTCTTTATGTTAAACTCAAAGTCATGTCATGTTCTCTCATGATCCATCATGTCTTTTCCAGGCTGAAGGGTCATAGTCTATTTATTTCTTTCAGCTTTAGAGTGTGAGTAGGGGAATATGAAAATTAAGACTTAGCCAAGGTCATCTAGCTCCAGCTGAAATCAGCCATTATAAATACGTATTTGCCATTCCTTTTCCTTCCAGACATCCCATTCAAGATAATTACTGTGGATTCTAATCTAAACCTTAGCCACTGTGTACCAAATCCTAATGCAATGATAAGACTTGTNTCAAGATAATTACTGTGGATTCTAGTCTATAATGCAATAAGACTGGATCTTTAGGTTTTGACTTAATCACAGTAACAGACTGTAACTGTCCATGGAAATACGACTGTGATTTTTGACCTGAAATCCCAGTGAAACTCTCTTGCTGTACTACCTGTGAAAGACTGAGCTTGCTGCTCAGTACATCTGCCTTCCTTTGCCAAAAGTTTCTGAGAAAAGGATGCATTGTTGAGAGCACTACACAGGAGAAAACATCTAATAACCAGTCAAGTCCAGTACTATCAGTATTCCACCTAAGTAAAAGGCTACTCTACTTAAATGCAGGATAGCAGTTTGATTTGTGTTATCTTAGGAGCAATTAGAGTACAAAAATTAGAACTGAAGTGCTTTGTGATTCTGAAAGACAGATAAACATTGAGACTACACTACTTTTCCTTTTTGAATAGCAAGTCAACAGAAGGGAGGTCAAGGCAGCAAAGATGTTATCGCATTTTGCACTTTAAAAGATCAGTGTAGTCACCAGGTTTGTGGGGTTTTTTTAAGTGGTGAGATTAAATTTAAGGAAAAGATTTCTAAAACACTTCGTAATCTCTGCACCACAGTCATTGTCATATTGCTTTCAATTTCATAGTTTGCATTAGGACTGACAAACAATAAAAAAATCAATTCCAATTTCAAGGTTTGGAAGACTTGTAAGCTGTTAGAAACTTGGATAAATGTTGCCGCCTAACAAGACAGAAATAACTTTAAAGTTTTCATGCAAACTTCAAATTTCTCAATTTCCTGTATCGTATTAATATTTTAGTGTCTAAAAGTAAGTATTTGGGAGGAAGGTTAAATGTTCAGCAGAGCCTTGTATCCTGGTAGCATACGGAGCACTATCTGAGGTGTGTCTTTTCTCAGCCACCTTTTCCATCTAAATGTCTATAAAGATTGATTCTGGGAAGATTTATGTACAAGACAAAGTCTGTACAGCATTAGGACTAAACTTTAAGGCAGACTGGTAATTTCCAGTAATCAATCTGCTTTAAAATTCAAACTGTAACATTTCTTCTATTAAAATCCTTTGTTTTGTTAGATTTTTTTGTCATGACCTTTATGTTCTAAAATCATTTTAATGTTCAAAATTATTTTAGCGAATCTCCAATTGAGCAAGTCAAATTTATCTCTTGTCCTGCAAACCAATTATAGTAAATTACAGTCATTCAGTACCTAAAGACTGTAATAACTCTGACAGAATTATGAGCAAACTAATGGTTCATTTATTATCAGATAACTTTGCTTTCATTGAAGATGAATATATACTCAGCTATTTTTCCTTTCTAACTCAGGAATGGCTGTTAAACCAAAAAACTTGAAAGATAGCATGCTATATTAGTCTAATACAGTTCTACCTCATACCATGTTAACAAAGATCTATTAGATTGGAATAATATTTTACCAGTAACAGAGCTAGCCAAGTTAATTTTTATCTCGATGGAGCACTTGTTAACATTTTATAGCTTTCTGTCAGACCAGCATAGTCTGGATAACATCACCTGGGGAAAAAAAAAATCATCCAGTATTGCTGAAGCCAAAAAGAGTATCTGTATCAAAGCAGATTCTCACCATTTTAAGTTGTCTTCCTTACCAGAAAGTAGAACATGTTTTTGTTTAGTCATTTCTTTGTAGGGTATATGTGTGGAGATAGTAAAATGTCAACAATAAAGCAGGCATCATGGAGATTAATATTAGATGCGTGGTTATTCTCTGAAAATTTGACAAATGAAACTATCATTGTGTATGCAGATAAATTTGAAAATCTGTATATTCAAAACATATGAATGATTCATTGCTTTTTATACAGCAACAGTAGTAATCACATGCAAATCTGAATAGGAGTTATCTGGCACTGCTACAGTTACTGTACAAAACTATAAAAGGCAAACTTAATTTGGACTCTGAATATACAAACACTTTTAACTGCATGTTATTTTCTGGTTTACAGATACGTTTTTCACACATAGAATCATAGAATGGTTCGGGTTGGAAGGGACCACAAGGATCATTTAGTTCCAACCCCCCGGCCATGGGCAGGGACACCCTACACTAGACCAGGTTGCATGCGTATTGGTTTGTTACCTGTTCTAGAATTCAAAAGTCTGTTTCATTCTTAAAGGTGAAGTGCCTTCAGATGCATGTCAAAGAACCCTGATGTTTCTTTGATAAATATTTCTGATCTATTTTGAAATTTAGGTATTAGCTTTGTGTTAAATTCTGAGCCTAGGAGGAGGAGAATATCAGCTCTTCTGTTGTCTATAGTTGGAGGCACCTATGAGAATTGTTTTAATAGGGTAATTGAGTGATGTGATCAACCAGCCTAATTTATAAAATCAGAGGGAGATGGAAGAGGCCTTTTAGTAAAGGATAGTTAACAGAAGGGTTCAAAAAGATCAACCATCGTGATTGATATCAGTAAGAGTAAGCAGCATCTAAGCCTCAAGCTGCCAGGGAAGTAGGCTCCTAAAGGTTGTTAGTTCAGATGAACATAATCCAAAGGGATTTAAGGCAGGATGATAGAATTGGGAGCTATTTGTGGTATTTTAGGTCAGTTTATGAGATACCAGGAAACAAAATAGAAGTGGAGGGAGACATGCAAACTTGTAAGCCATCAAAATACCTTTTATTCTTCAAAATTATTGGAAGGAATAAAATACATATGCCGAAAGATAATCAGGTGTGGAATAATTCCTAAACAGTGCTTGAAACCAAGGTATTTCACAATCTCACTTCTTTCTAAGAGTAAGTATAGAGGAAATGCAGAGCTTGGTTAGTATTAAGTCTGATATTGATACAGCATATGACTTTTCAGGATACTTTTAGGGGATCTTTCATTTCATAGACAGTATGTGTGGGAACCAAATATCATAATTACTGACTGAAGCTCACAAAGATGCTGTCAGTTTGCCAAGATGAAGGGAAGATAAACACTGTTTTGGAGACGTAAACTTTAAGGGACTGAAGGCCTATGGCAGAATGGGTCTATTTATCAACTCTGGGTTTGTCTCATCTGATTTCACTTACCTTTGTGAGGCAGAGTAGTTCTCTGTTATAGGTGTATTTGCAGTTCAGTTTTGCTCAGAGTTCTGTTTTGATTGTTGGCTATTATATTGTTTTGTGTATGCATCTTTTTTTTTTTAATTTTTCTGGTGTATTGTGACTTGTTTAAAGTTTGTCTGTCTGACAGACCAGTTTCTTTACTTGCTGTTTGTAGTGGTTGGAGGTTTCTCGCAAGTTAGATGCTCTGTTTTCTGTGTCTTTAAGATCCACATTTTAATAAGAATCCTCTGACAATTGTTTCAAATAAGAATGGGTCATTTTTCAGTCACTTCTAGCACTAGGAACCAGTACTTTCTCACTATGTAATACTCTTGTTTTAACTTCATGTGCAAATAATAAAGTCAAACACTGAGATTCCACCAGATCCTTAAAGAGGATCTCTCTAGCTGCAGATAGTATTCAGTGTAGACTTCCCTTTCCCCTTTTCATCTGCATCATAATCTTTAGAACTGCCACAGCTCTCAAGGAAATTCTCAGCTTCCCTTTTCCAACACACCTCAATTGCACTTTGTATTGGGGTAAATGTGATTTCCAGGTCTATGGTGCATCTCATATTTATCCTGTGTGCTTGATGGCTTCCAGCTGGCTTTTGTCTACCTTGTTTAATGTTGCCAGATAATTCCTCATTCTTTTGACATAAATTGGTGTTTTAGCTTATGCTATCTGTTACTAGAATTCATCAACTCATATTTTATTGTTCTCATGTTTTCGTTTTCCTCCCAGAACCCACTGAGCTTTTTTTTTTTTTTCTCTCCTTACAAACCTAAATAGCACATGCAACCTTAAAATCCTGGGAACCAGTTAAAACGAACTGAAAAGGCTTGAGTTCAATGGAAAAGGAATTCTCTAGTCTTGAGCAGTAGGGCTTTTATACAACTATAATGGGTGTAAGTATAAATATACATTTTTAAGTCCTCTGATTTGTGGTAAATTTTTTTCTCTCATTTATTTTTGTGTGATAAGCAAAACAGCCTATAGCAGAGTGTTACATTGATACAAAGCCTGTATATAAGTCGGCATTTTTTTCATCACATTGCTGTTTTTATTAGCACCATTAGCTGTTGATGGTGATTGTGGAGAAAACAAATCAGGAAAATTAGAAATAAGAGTTTAGCTGCTACTAATATACTAGTAATTAAGTGTCTTTCATTAAGGCATCATAAAAACAATGTGTTTATAGATCACTTTTTAAAATAAAATCTTCTTTATGAAGGAGAAAAGATCAAATGGACTAATAGTTTCAAATTTGGAAAACTCAGTCTGTAAATAAATATGAAAAGCCAGCATTATCTATGGTTAAATTCTTTCCTGCTGATGAATGGATGCTTGCAATGGCTTGCTGATTAAATTTTACACTTGAAATTATTTTGGCTGTGACATTTAGATAACCCTTCCTGAACTGTTTTTGTTACAACGATAAAGCACTACTTTAGTAATTTCAGTAATTATGGAGAATATAAAAGAGCAGAAAGTTAAGACCAAATGCTTTTTTCTTTTTTTTTTCTTTTTCTTTCTCCTTTAAACCCATTTTAAAAAGTTGGTCTTTCTGTAATGGTCCTCTTCATTTGTCCTGCTTTCCATTATTTTGTTATTTGTGGAAAGGATGTTTGTTTTTAAGATGTTATCACTTGTAGGTTTCTTGGTGTAGCTCTGTGCCCTAGGTGTGTGCTTTGTTTTAATTAAAAACTTTATGATTTAAATTGAATTTATTAATATAGGTATGTGAAAGTGTTTTTCCTTTTAGTTCTTCCAGTCCTACAATTTTCTTCTGTAACTGTAACCTCAAGAGTATCGTTTCCAGCCATAACCTTTTCGTGCAGATGCAGTTTTAAATGATGTTATTCATTAGTTAGCTGATCATAGAGACAGTAGATTTATTTTTTTTCCCCTGCATTCTTTGTTTTGATACCCATTTTGTCTTAGAAACATAGAATGGTTTGGGTTGTAAGGGGCTTTAGAGGTCATCTAGTCCAATCCCCTTCCTGCAATGAGCAGGGATATCTTCAGCTAGATCGGGTTGCTTTTCATTTTGTTGATGCTGCTGATGATTTCAACATTTCATTATCTTTTATATAAGCAGCTTTGCAAAAACAGAAGAAAAAGTAATAGACCTTCACTAGCTTGATGGTTTCCCAGTCCTGTAGTTGGCTTCTAAGCATAAAGACCTTGTGAATATTATCGAGCATGCTTTTACTGCTTCTACAGGATTTAAATTGTATTTTTCTAAAGCTGGTGTAGTTGATTTAGCCAGCTGCTGAATGAATACTCTTCTAGTTCTCCATAGTTCTAGAAGAATCTGACTGTAGTAGGCAAACACCCAGTAATTCTGCCCTGAATGATTGAGTACAACTTCAAGTAATCCTTGGCCGTGAAATGGCATCTTCATTTTAAGTAACTTGGGTTGAATGAAAACATTCTTGAACTTGTTGACTTTGTAGATTAAAGCTGCTTTTGAGCAAGTATTCTCACTGTATGGAATTTGTGTCCACATGTTGACTTGGCCCAAGGTATAAGTGTGTACAAGTAGCAATCTAAAGGAAAAACATGTATGTTTTGGTTTTGTAATACAGGGCATTAGGTATTTGCAGTTCGGATTGGAGTGAGAGCTTTCTTCTGTTGTGGTTCAGACAGCCTTTTAAAGATTTTTCTGTATGGAAATCACATTTTCTTCCTGTGCCTAACTTAGGCTACTCAAGCCTTGCTGCTTTTTTATAGAGAAAAAAAAATAAAAAAAGCACAAAAACAACAGCTTTTAGTCAATCTATAAATGAAGTTAATGTCGTCTTTCTTTCAAACCAGTCATAATATTTCATGTGTTTCTGCAAATCCTGTCAGCCATTTGACTAGATTTTAGCTATGGTAAACATTGTCTTGTCCACCTCTCATAGTAATACCATCCCCCATATACTAAAAATACCTGATAAAACATGTTATTGTAGAATCCTGTAATGCAATGCAAAATGAAGTATGAGTCGTCTTCTAGAATAGTTCAGTCCATCTGACTTCAGAAAATATGCATACAACCCTGTCTATCTTAGTCATCTTCATTTCAAAGTAGTGTATGAGCCTTATGCCTCTTACTTCCAATCCATAAGGTTGTTTATGCTAGCAGTGAGCTTTCCATATGCCTGTACTGAGTGATATAAAGTTTGTAATTGATATATTTACATAAAAAACAGCGGCAAAGCATAGTACTACTTATTTGAAACTTCTGGTATTATTACAAGAATTGCTTTGACACTTGAGCAATAACCTTGAAGAAGAATGCAATCAATTAATATTGTGTCAGGAGTCATGAAATGTGGAAGATTTCTTTGACACTTCTGTTTGGGTATTTTATTTTTTTTTTAAATGCTCTGGTATGCATCTGAGTCACTGCAAACATGAAAGCATGACTTGTGTGAGGTTTCTTCTTTTCCTCACTCTGCTAACATCTATTCAATGTTTCTTGCATGCTTTCCTGCACTTACATTTGAATTATTGTCAAATTGCTGCAATCTTGTGGCACACTGATGGAATGTTTAGTGTCTTTCCCTCTTAAAATTCTTTGAGTATTTCCATGAATTACTGAAAATATCTGGTAGGGGTCATTTTCTATTTAGAACTTATTACATAGACTATTAACATCCTTCTGAATCAGATCCAATGTGTACTTTTTCAACCCTAATATCAGTATTTTAAGAAATGGTCCCATATCTAATGTTCACTTGATTCATAATTTATTTTTTATTATAAAGAAACTAGGGATTTTAATATTTCTTTCTATTTCCATTCTTGAAGAGTTCATTCAATTCACTGGATAAAATACTTTAATACAGGATTCTGGTTATTGACATTTATTGTTTATGATATTTGGAAATTAATTTTTATTTTCCTGTACAAATGAAACACATACTAAGCTCAATTGCAGAATGAGTCATCTTGAATATCATTGGCAAATCATTTATGTTCAAACTCAGAATTTTTGCAGGTGCTTTAGTGTCTTTGAAGTTCTTAAATGTTGGAATCTTAGATTTGCTGTTTAAGGTTGTGCCAGCTTGTCTTATCTAATGAAAGTTTGATGGAGACACTGTGTAGTTGAAAGACAGCTGAAGAATATGAAGAAATAAGAAATAATAGTATAAGAATTATTTGGCTGTGAAGAAGTAAAACTATTACGATATGTTTAGAGGAGCTCGGAGAGGGGAGAAAAATTTTATGTAAAGAAGATCCAGCAGTGTAAAAAACCTTTGAGGGCATTTTAAGCAGAGCCAAGGATTTCTGTGGATGTTACAATTACAGGTATTGAAGGGGTCAAGAGAAATAGGGTAAGACTTAAGGAATAGGTTTTAAAGTAATATAATGATTTTTCATTTTAATTGATTGAAAATATGAGTAAAATGAAATGTAAGAAAATGTTTTGAGGGCAAATCAAGCACCACCAAAGATGCATTAGTTTCTACCAAGAAAAGCACGTCTCTGTTGTAGAGAAGTTGAAATGTTTGAGTTCTTCTTTTCCAGTGACTAAAGTGAGCCACTATAGGTTAAGAAAAATATTGACCAATTTTGAAGCAGAAATCAATAATTCTCAACCGTGTCTTTTTGTGTTAAGTAAAGCCTGCTGAGCTCTAATTTCTTTTTGGTATATCTATAGCTAAGTGACAGCAGCTGTGTGGTAGTAACTATTCTAGAGGTAACAACCACAGGGTGGAATTAAAAAGTAGCAGTGCCTTATTTTGAGTGCTAGTATCCTTAAGCTGTCGAACTATGTTGGTGAAGCAAAGCTGCAAAAATTTGGAAAAAAAAAAAGTCAATGTAAAGGGAGTGTTGAAAGACTTTAGTTCTGACTCTAACCCCAAATAACATTACATACTATATTTTTTATACATTAATTCCTGGAAAGTGGATACTTTAAATAGAAAATTGAACTTTTCTCTCTTAAGACTATTGGATGCTCCCTACTTAACAGAGAATCAAGTTCTTGGATTTCATAAGGTTTGTTTTTGTAAGGTTACTTAGCCTTGTCCTTTGTAAATTGCTCTCTTTATCTGCCAATAGGTGTAAAAGGGCTTAGTTATTTCAAAAAATAATAAAAAAATAGAGAGTTCCACCTCTCCCCACCATGTTGTCACCGATTTCCTATTTATAAACAAGACAAATAAATGTTTTTCCAAATAGAATTGAATTGGAGAAAGGGAGTAGAAGTCTCAAAGATATGACTATGGGGTGCTCAGTCAGTGTCCCTGCTGAAGGAATAGCTTCAGCAGGAGTTTCCCACCTTGGTACAAATCAATCTAGATGGCGCAGATGCCAGAGAATGTATTAAAAGGTAAGCAATTATAAGACTGCCCTAACTGTGTGTGGGGAAAAAGCTTCAGCTGAAGTTTGGGCTCAGCTGCCAGAGAATTAATGCAGAAACTAAGCAGTAATGTAGCTGCATACATGAACTGTGTGTGTTTTTTTTCATACAGCTGTATTTATGTATGTTCTTTTGTTATCTAGTCGTAGAAGTGCTAGCGTGAACCCTTTGCAAAGCTTAAGGTTGCAGTTTCAAATACAGAGCTTTAAGCGGGCGTGCCAGATCACGTGGCATACACATTTTTATCCAACACAAGCTAACTATCAAAGGAAAAAGGAGGAATGACTGATGTTCATAACACTGGGGAAAAAAAGTAACAAAATGGAAACATCTAAAATCTGTTGTAGGATGAATAACCTTCATCCAAAATTGATAATACATTTAAAAAAAACTTTATCATTTAAAAAGCCTATTTTTATGAATTTGAGTTATGGTTTCACATATGTAAAACTGTTTGTTTGTTTTTTTGTTACTGTTTCCTAAATATTTGTTTTACTTTTTTAAAATAGAGTTCCTCTGAAGGATAAATGTATGGCAATGTTTGTAATGGTTAAAGTCCATTTCCCAAGGTAGAATGAAGTTGATCCTAAGTAATGCAAAATAGATTACATTAGACACTAATACCAAGAACTTCTAAACTTGAGGTTAGGGCACTCTGGGGTATGGTACCTCAGCCAGTCCTCATCCTGGAGTGTTCCTGCAGGCCGTGTCCTAATCGCATCTTCTGGTAGAGACGGGGCTGGCAGCTTGCTGCTCTGCTCCTTGTCTAGGATGGCAGGAGGAGAGAGGAAACAGGCTTCTGCAGCTTCTGCATGTCCAGGGTCCTTTTTTGATCTGAGAGCACACAGAGCAGTGTGTTCCTTGGCTGTGGAAACACAGCCAATACCAAGAACAGTGATGTGCAGACCTAAAAATGTTAGGATTTCCAGTTATTTCCACACTTTACACTTCAGTTTCGCCTCATCTGAAACAGCTAACAGGAAATTTAACTTAATTTCTCAGCTCCCTGCACTTTTACTACTTATAGGTCTAAGCTCTGCATCCCATCTTTCCATATTACCAAATAGAAACTTATTTACACTAATCAGACATAGAGTTGATCATTCTGACCTCAAATTATCAAGGTCAGAGGTCTCCTTGTTGGTAGCACATGAATTTCAGTGTCTGACTCAGTGAAGCAAGGTCAGTGGATATGGGGCCCAAGTGCAGTGCCTTCTAATAAAATTAGTTTGGTATATAACTGTGAAGCCAAGGAAGTGAAGCAAAATGGAAATCACTTGACGTTTTTGAGAACAAGAATATAAATGTCCACATGGTATGAACGCTATACACATGCATATGTATTTATGTTCATTTAATTGCTAAATTCATCCCGAGTCCTTTATTTCGAGTGTTTGGGGGAACGGGATAAAGGATCCTACCTATGTGTGTAATTTATTTTCCTATTTTCTTATTATTATCTTTATATCTTTTTATCTGTGAACATAATTAGCTAGATAAACATTAAGTTAGCCATTTTCTCTATGGGGAAAGAAGCTAAACTATTTCAAGCTTGAAGTATGAATGTGACTGCCTTAACTGGAAGTCAGTCGGTAAAACACTGAAACAGGCTTCCTACAGAGGCGGTCGATGCCCCAAGCCTGACAGTGTTTAAGAGGCATTTGGACAATGCCCCTGATAACTTTTGGTCAGCCTTGCAGTGTCCAGGCAGTTGGACCAGATGGTCCTTGTAGGTCCCTTGAGTTACTGAAATATTCCCTTGAAAAACTGAAATATTCTATTTGAATTAGCACTGATTTTGTCTAACTAATAGCTTCAGAATGACAAAGTTATGAGCCATGAATTATGAATTACTTTTAAAAACAGAAGGGGCTGCACAAAATATGGTGAAATGCTTCAAAAAACCTTAGGCTTGATTATTTTTGTTATCTGATCCACAGTATATTTATCAGACTGTAATATGTCATTGTAGTTGACTAAAAATGACAACTGTACTGTCCCTAATGAATTGTTTTTCACTCAGATCTGCTCACAGAGTGTTAATATAGCGTATGGTCACTTTTTCTTCAGGCTGTCTTTTTGCTGGAATCTAAAAATTCTTACTTGCGGGTTTTCTGGGCACCAAAAGACACATAAAAATACTTAAAAGGGAAACAGCAAATCACTGATAGCAGATAAGAATTAGAAATTTGAATTTTCTGCAGTTTTATTTGAAAACAGAAAGCAAACAGGTCCAAGAGTGTTATAGGCAAAACTCATTTTAGGGCAGAAGTCTAGAAAGTGATAGTGATTTTGAGTACCTGCATTTATTTAGTGTGCCAGTTAAGTCCCACTACAAACTACGAGTGAAATGGTCTAGTAATGTCTTCTGTTTGACCATAAGTAGTTTTACCTTTTAGAGGTGGCTGTTGTTCAGCAGATCCCTTCTGATAACATGGGCCTAATTACATTTTCTCAGACATCCCGTAGTCTTGTTTCTCTCTCAGAAGTTTCATTTTCCTCCATTTTTGGGGTATAAAAGAAAATAATGTGACATAGTCAAAGAATGTCTTTTTAGAATTACCTTGCTACACTGAAGTTATTGAAAACACTATACACCCTATCATTACTTGATATTTCTTGTCACATGTTGAAACGAGTATTATTATTTTTGTGACACAATAAAAATATGACTTGGGGCATTCTGCAGTCAATGACAAAAAGGAAAAGTTTTTAAGCAATGATTCTCATAAGGCTTGTTTTTGTAGCATTCCTCTGATGTTTGGTAAACTTGTTCATTGCAAATTCCCTGTCATTGTTTTTTCCCTTGTAGGTACCATTGACTATATAAACATTTCCATTGAACTTGGTGTGTAGATGAATCTTTCTCTCTAAAATGTTTTCTTATATGGTGTTAAGAGCTTCAAGCTGATTTTGTTTGGTCAGATCTGCTGTGAAGCAGAAATGCTGATGCACCTCAAATGTATACTTCAGTGAGAACTTAAAGTAATTATGCAAGCCATTGAGCTCTAGATTATACCAGAATGCTGGCTGTAACATTGTAGTAAAATTATCTTCTGATTACCACAATAAAAGCAGCTATTGTTAGCCACAGAATATTTTTAGAGAACAGAAAGATGCACATTAAAATACAGCGAAAGTCCCAGCCGAGAGCACAGCTTATGGGTGAACAGGCAAAATAAGAGCATGTGAAATAGGGAAATTTTCATACTTCATTATAATGTATGTTTGTGGGGGTGGGGTGTGATATCTTGCCCTTCTTCCTAACTTCTGGATCAGGATCTGTTAGTAATGCCTAAAATAACTCTGTTACACAGCCTGTATATACATACAGAATCACAGAATGGTTTGGGTTGGAAGGGACCACAAGGATCATCTAGTTCCAACCTCCCTGTCATGGGCAGGGACACCCTCCACTAGACCAGGTTGCCCAAAGCCCCATCCAACCTGGCCTTGAACACTGCCAGGGATGGGACCTCCACAGCTTCTCTGGGCAACCTGTTCCAGTGCCTCACCACCCTCACAGGGAAGAATTTCTTCCTAATGTCCAGTCTAAATTGCCCCTCTTTTAGTTTAAACCCATTACCCCTACTTCTGCGTTAGTTTTTAAATTGTATTGCTAATGTACCAAGATGATACAATTCCTCTACTCGTGGTCCCCTTTAACTACTTTTCTGGTGCTCTTGCAGATTTTTGTCCTTGTGAGAACTTGACTGTTTTGTACTAGCAGTAGCACCACATACACCTTAGTGATTTCATTACTTGAGTGGAATTGATTTGACTGAAAGCTGAGACCCTTGCCTCTTCTCCTTTGTAATCCCTTTCATGAGAGATGAATGCCTATAAAACCAGTGGCATATTTTGTAAATTCTGTTTTGAACGTTGATGTGAAAAATTCAGACTCAATGCTTAATAATTGTGGGTGGGCGTAATGTATCTAAATGGAAAGTCCATTATTTTGTTAATCAAATTTTAGTTGTCTCATAATGGCAGCTTCATATAAACCCGATTTTTTAATGCATATTGAAAAGAGGTCTTGTTTTTTCCCCTCAAGAACAGTAGATATGGTATATCGGAATAAAAAGGAACACTAACGTTTTAATAATTTTCATAGTTGAAATACCATAGTCGCAAAGAACTTGTACAAAGTAACATGATGGTTGTGCTTTTTTGTATGATAAACTTGTTTAATTTTAACAAGTGCAACTGTTCTGTGAACATGGGAAATACTGCATTCACTGATTTGAGGGGTTTTTTTCCTTGTCTAAATGACTTTAAGTCACCTACCCAAACAGCTTTTTGTTTCTGTAGAAGGTGGCAAAAGATTCAAGGACTCGTGACAAAGTACACAAGTGGTGAAAAAGAATCTCTGGTGTAGTTGGCTACATTAAACAACTTCACTGAAAGATATTTCTATGAAAAAGCTAATGCCTCCCCCTGCGAACATTTGGTTACCTGGATAAATGCCCATTCTTTGCGCTAAAGGCTGCAAAAACTGCAAATATATTTAATTACCCATTGACAGCATCTAATGACTATGTTAATATGATTAGTTAGAATTTGGAGTTTTCAGTGAGATATTAATGTTTTTTGGCAGAGTCTTTGGAACATGGTGACTTGTATGCTGTAGCTGCATTTCTTTTATTTGGTTTCTTCTGTTTGATTTCCTTGAGAGGTCTCTGGCATACACAGACTCAGCACTATTTGATTATTTTTTTTTCTTCAGATTCCCCTTTCATACTTTTTTTTTTCGTAGTTAACAAGGTGATGTGACCTTTGCTGGTTTCCTGCACGTGCTGTTGCTGACACTGTTTGGATTTCTCCTAAATTGATCTTGAATCTCAAGGATTTTGCACCGGTAGCGATTCTCCCTGAAGTATTAGAAGTGTATATTATTAGTCAGCAAAGCATCTTCATCTGCAAAGTCGTGACATTTTTGCAGTGTCAGCTGCCATATTTTTTTCTTTTGACCTGTCTCTTGATCATGCTTTATAAAAGAAGGTTAGAACACGTAACTGCTGGGCAGTGCTGCCTTTGTGAAACTCCCGTTCTAGGTTTGTTTTTCAAACTCTTTAGAAGCGAGCCCACATGAAACCTCACTAGATTAACACGGGGGGAGCTAGGCCATTGCTTGTAGACCGCAAACTATTCTCATGGAACCTAAGTCCAGTGCAGAAGCTGTGCAGGTCAAGTCAATGCAGCATCGGGCTGTATTTATTGTTCCAGAAAGGCGGGGGATTAGCTAGAGCATGGTCTTAATTTCATGTCATTTCCAGACCAGAATTGTCTTGTACAAACCTGCATGGGATTGTGTGATAACCAGATGCAGAATGCACCTCCAAATACACTCTGAAGAATGAAAATGCCAAGTTCGGAAGTGGCTTTAGAAGTTTTGGTCCTTTTCCGAGTGCTACTCACATTTTTATATGGTGTGTGTATTAAAGGGTATTCATAATGGAGGGCTTGAACCCAGGCATCTTACTTCCTTTAATCTAAATGATTGCTGTGGCTTCTATACTCTGTCCTGAGTCTCTCGTTAGTTTTACATGCGAGTTAATATGTTATAGGGAAAACTTGCTCAAAGTAAGAGTGTTTGAGTCTGATGCAATCTCCCTCCTAAATTATTGGTTTTATCTCCAAAATAACTCTTATCATCTTAGCTTACATATACTGTGATCTCTTATTCTGACACGTATTTCTTATGTCCATATCACAATTGGAAACAACACTGCATAGCCTGTCTTTAAGAACAGTTACAAGGCTTGTTTCACTTTAACAAAAGGCAAAGCAAGTACAGCCATGTAGGCTGGTATTTTGATAAGGTTGTCAGCTGCTGTTGTGCTTCAAAACAGATGCTGTTTCAGCAGGCAGCTCTTCTGAAATAAATGTTTTTAAAAATGAGAGTAAAATTAAGTGCTTGGAGAGAAGAAAAAAAAAATCGAAACACCAAGCTCAATGTGGTTTATGATGAGATTGCCCTAGAGCACTGGGAGCAAGCCAGACATACAAATTAAATGCCTATCTGCTTTTTGTCTTAAAGAAATATCTTAAAAGCTGGCGTGCTAGAAATGGCCAGCAAAATGATCCACAGCCTCACTACTTCCTTCATAGGGTAAAGATGCTATCCTGAGGCACTGTTAAATCACTTGTATCTACTGCTATACCTCATTTGAAGTTTTAAATGAGTCAAGTGTATGCCGGTTCCTCAGTTATCAACCTCCCACAAATGTCCACTGTGTTCTACAGAACGGTCGCTTCTGTAGAAAAAGAAAAGATGACACCATACAGACTTCAGGCTGATACTGTTTAGTTACAGATAAATAGGTCTAACCAGACAAAGGAGGACTTATGATATTTCCAGGAACTTCAGGAACGTCTGTCAAACTTTTTTTAATAAGTGTTAATTTCTTTTTGTGGATATAAAAAAGTAATTATTACAACCAAAAGCCATAAAATTATCTTAGTTTTGTTAAATGGCATTACATTTCAATATATTAATTTTATGCCTAGGTGAAAAGACTTCAAAATTTCTTCATCTGAGCAAACGTCAACAATTTTATAAACTAGTAACTATGACCATCTTTTTCATGAAGAAAGAATTATCATTCTTCTGTAGTCCTGTGCACTGCATGTGGTAACTTTTAATTACTCTTTTCTGTGATGTAGTCTCCAAACAATATAGACAAAATATAAACTTTATAGTAATTTCTACAACCAAGCTGAATATGTGAACTATTTTCCTACTTAGCATAAGGGCTGTGTTCCAGTACTACCAGAAGCATTTCACGTTCCCAGTTCTTAATCGGACTTTCATTGTCCGTGATGTATAAAGCTAGAACTGCCAGTAAGATCACAGCCTAGGAAATTTATTCACATTACACCCCCAAAAAAAAAAAAAATAATCTACAAAACATGTTTCATGTTCTGTACTGAAATCCAAAGTAATGGTTATCGAAAGGGCTTTCTTTTGGACAGAAGCTACCAAAAAAAAGAAAAGGAAAAAACCAAAACTGGAGCTGGTGTAGTTTGTTTTTTAATTTGAGGGTTTTCTTGTTTGTGATTTTTCTTTTGATTTGGGGGTTTGTGTTTTGTTGTGTGTGGTGGGATTTTTTTGTTGTTGTTGGGTGATTTTGGGGTTTTTTTTGGAAGGCACATTTAGAAGTTTATTTTTGTTTCTGTAATGAGCTGTAGTTCATGAGGAAGAAATTAGTTCAAGGGTAATTTCCCCAGCAGGTAGTCCTCCTAATGCATACCAAGTAGATTGAACCTGAACAGTGCATACTTTTGCATGGTTAGCTACATGCTCCAGTGTCTTTATGCATGCTATGCTCTCATTTTGGTCTGTCATTTGCTTGAAGAGATATAGGGAAAGCAAGTGTAAATAAGAATACTTTTCATTGTTGAATACATTCTAAGTAGTTTATTATAACACACTGCTTAATCATATTCAGTCTGAGAAACACCACATTCCGTTACGTGCTCTTTGAAAACCAAATGGAGGGCTGTTGTGATGCTCTGTTGTTCGAGGAAGCATGCAATGGCCAAAGAAAATTGTAAAGATAGGATTGTGTTGGTCTGCTGAAAGGTTGATACTTGAAAAAGGGAGTGGGGGAGGGAAGAAGGAAGCAGGAGTGATGGAGAGAGGATTTTCATTGATTAGCAGCGTATGCAGTACTAAACCATCAGAATATGGTTTATGGTGATCAAATTGTGTCTGAAAATGAATGCTCTTAAGTAGCTGAGGAGGAAGGTGCACAAAACTGTAGTGAAGAGCAGCTTTAAATGGAGATTATGGGTGGTAAATGGAAATTCTTTGTCTCCAGTTTAGAAACACTTGTGAATATTGGATTTTATAATCCTATGAGAATTTGAAAAAATAAAAAAATAAAAAAAAAATTGGAAGACGACATCATCAGCTAATTCTGTTGGTAATAGTGGATCATAATCTCTACATGAATAAATGGTGTATATGGTTTCATTCAGAGAGTACTTAGTATTGTAAAATGCCCACAAATGTGAAAATATAGAAGAACATTCCTACCTCAGTTCAGTGACTGGTGAAGAAAATTTATTACTGTATGAAACAAGTAATAGTAGCTGCTAAGATAGACCCAGTGCTTGGCATGAATACTGAGTTGGACACTCACACCATAAAATTTGCTATGTTAATGAGATTTGGAGGATTTACTCCATAAATTGAAACTAGAACACTGAAAACAATAAAATATATTTTGTTTCCTATTTCCTGGAAATAGGGAGAAGCCAAATGGATTTCCTTGTTCGCTCTCTTTCTCTTTTTAAAGCCACATCTGCAAGGTAACTGTTCTTTCTACAGTTGACTCAAACCACTCTAGATATTGAAAGGGACATAAATGTTATGTGTGGAACTTCAGTGAATAGCAAAACAACCCAACAGTTTTAGAATAAGAAATTTAAAATTCATTCTAAAGGAAGCAAGTCTAAGGAAATCTACATTTAGAACAGTTCAGGCTTTAGTGTGTGGTGGTTTTTTGTGTGTGGGGTGTTTTTTTGTTGTTGTTTTTTTGTGGTGTGTGGATTTTTTTGGTGTGTGGTTTTTTGTTTTGTTTGGGTTTTTTTAGTGTAAAATATACTGAAATATTATAGTTGCATTTTTCTAATTTTTGTGTTAGTTCCCAATTGTCTCTTGTGGCCTCTGTGACACAGCTACTAGAAATTACAGTGAACAAGGAGAAGTAACAACACTTCATGTCTCTCTTTTTATCCTGATGAAAAGTGGGCCAGGCAGTTCTTAAGTCATGTCCTAGCTGAGTTACACTGTCCTCCTTCCCACCCCCTCCCAGCTTTTATTTTTTAGAAAATGAATAAATAGCCTTGACAGTTGTTAGTTTTAGGAACTTACTGTGTTCTCTAAATTTTTGTCTGTTTGAATAAGGGAGCAATTTAGTGAATTCTTTAATTTGAATATTATAGATATTGACTAAAATTGGTAATTATTGCAAACTATTGCCCTGTTAAAATTAACAGGTACTAGTATATTGCTTTTAATTTTTAAGTATTATCAATTAATGGCAATTTCACACTTGAAGAGGACTTAGTCCTTTAGTATTCAGATTCTGAGATGCAGTAAAAGGCCCCAGAAGCACTGTAGGATATGTGTGAATAAACATGTGAAGAAGTTTGGATATATTCAAACACGGTAATGCATTTTAAATTTACTTAATTAAATTTGTTATTTTATGCTCGTGAAAAGGATTTGTGAACATTAATTAGTTCATTTGCAAGATAGTCATATTAGCAAATTATTCCATTGTTTTTATGGGGTTAGATACTAAAGTAAAAATAGGTGAGGAACTCCCAAGACTGTAGCAGTACTTCAGCAGAGGAGGTGCTAAGTGCTGGTTCTGTGCATTTGCTGTTAGACTGTATCCTGCATATCCCTATATCTTTCCTATGTCGGTCATTGTTTTGGTAATGACCTAATGGCTGATTTTTTTGTTGGTGTTGGTTTTTTTTGTTTCTCTGAATAAGAAGCTGAAAAGATAGGCTAGTTCTACTGGATTGGAAAACATGAGCAACATAATTTCCTCAATCAACACACATTTTATGGAACATGTATATCAAATTCATGACATCAGATTAATAAATCGTGGGTAGAAGTTTATAATAAAATAAGATGAGGTTGTTTCTTAGCTCAGGGATGTAAAACATTCATTGACTGATGGAAGGAAAGGAGCATGCCTCTTGATATCATTCTTTTTTCATCCCATCTCGTGATGTCTTACAAGTGTGATAGAGCTCTAGGAGCAAAAACCAAGTTGCCACTTCCATTGTTGAAGGAATGGGTGTAAAGGAAAAATGTAGTGTTTGTAAACATGTCTTTTGTACGGATGACAATGTAATTTACCTATGTACTATGCAGTCTCTCATTGAGCCAGCACGAAGTGTTCAGGTCATAAGAAGCAGACTTAAGCTTGCCTTGAGCTCCAGTCAGTGTGTAGGTCCAGTTTGATAATCTGAGCAAAACTTTTCGAAACTAGCTCTTGTACCTTCCTGCTTGGGAAGAGTTTGCAGTGATAAAATTTTTTGGGCAACAGGCAGTGAGGCTAGGTAAACTCCTTTCACTTATCTTCATCTTTATTACTTTTTCTGTCTGGAAAACATGCCCTCAAGTAGAACTCCTCCCTCCCCCCCATAAATGCGGTATTAAGTAAATAGTGCAAGTACATGGACAAGGAATGTTGTGTTGCAGCTCTTTCTCTTAGTCATTGCCTTTTTTGAAATGGTTATTTCAGTCCAGAAAAATTGAGATTAGTCAAGCATGTTGACTATGTTTTCGTATCAGATCTGTTTTAATTTTGAATATGATGTTCATCCTTCAACATGTCTTTCTTTAATAACAATGCCATGTTTCATTTTTCTTTGAGCCTGCTGAGTGTCTTAAATTGTTTATAAACAGTAGTCAAAACATTCCCCACTGTTCTTATTTTCCAGATGGGCATTTTGAGACTATGGCAAGATTTAGTGACTTACCCAAAGTGTCAAGCTAAGTATCTACTAACAGCAAACTCTTCTTTTAGCCACTATGTGGCCTTTCTTCATTTAATGTGTATAAATACAAATTTGTTAGAGATGAGCTAAGAAAACTGGAAAAAAAAAAAAAGCTTCATACAGAAAATGGAAGATGTGTTCATTTAGGTGCTGTCAGTGCCTTAAAGGAGGAAAAAAAGGATGAAAAGAGACAATATATGTGGAGATAGATCAGACAGCAGTTAGAGTTGTTAAGTTCTTGTTTTAGTTGGATTAAGAAGAGCTCATATGTACAGCTGGAAGAAAGGTGAATCGGCTTTCTCTCCTTGAGAAGTCTAAGCAGGAATGTTGTACGAGATGTCTGAGCCTGTGTGCTGGCTGGAGTGACCTGCATCCTCATGTCCTTCTGGCCATCAGCAACTCTGATGGTGGCTGGCAACACGACTGCAATGTACTAGGTTTTTACTTCTAGCAAGAAGAATTCTGAGGTAGGAAGGAAGTGAAACTCAGTAACAACTTATAAACACACAGCACACTGTTATTTCCCGAGCAGCCTATACCAGTCTGCAGACTGTTCAGGCTTGGGAAGGCCTATTTTGTTGCCTGGAGTCCCAGGTGAGGCAGAGGAGTGTTAACTAGTTAAGTATCAAGTTCTCTGTCCTCTGCACAGGCAGAAAATGAAAACGTCTGGTAGCAGGTTACGTAGCATCAACAGAAGTAATGCTGGTGGCCAGTTAAAGGGAATTTGACCTGGGAGTAAGGGTGGGGAAAAAAAGGAACCAGCCTGAGGAAGGGGAAAGATGGATGGGCTGCCATGTGGTTGCTGGGTTCTCAGACGGAAGGGACAGGTGTGTGATGGTGCCTTGCTCTGCTCTGTGACCTGGCTGTGATGGAGGTATAATTTGCCAAGTACTGAAATAGTTTGTTCATTTGATTAGGTTGGCCTTGATAAACACTGTTATGTGAAAATATGTCCTGTGGTCTGCAGGAATTGAGTGTGACTGATCTGATGGTCCTTTCTGGACTTATAATTACAAAAAAAAAAGTCTTATGTTAAATGTAAATGTGCATTAAGTGAATTAAGGGCTATAAATGCGATTGAAGAAAAATGCGCTGCTGATTATATGTAAGATTATAACTTTATATCTTAAATATGAATGCTTTGGCTAGGTAGCCTTCTGAAATGTGGTCTACTGTGGGTTCAGTATTACCATTTTCAGTACCTACTGCAGTTCTGGACTCTGAAGAGTCACACAAGCATTCTCAAAATAATTATCACAAAGACTAAAAAAAGTCATTCTAGCATTCGTATGCTTTTGGAGAGACACAACCCCTTTCCTTGTGTTCACTGTAACCTACTGGAAAACTCTGAACTTTACATCTAAAGGTTAATGCATAGTAGTCCCAGATCTTTCAGGGACTTCTGTTAACAATCCTTATTATAAACCAGGGTTTCCTGCCTTGGGATGTATCATTCACCCAGGTTGAGTGACAGCTTGCATAAGGTCATTTCAAGTAAAACTGGGAAAAAACCCAAGTTTCAACTTCACTGTGCAATTTTTTGTAAAGTATGTCTAAATTGCACATTGACAGGGTGTGGCTCTTACCCTTCAGCAACTACACTGCCTATCACCATTGTAACGCTGCTACTGTTTTTGTGCTAAGGAATTTGTTCAAAACTATTCCTTGAGCTCACATTCACTCCTTCACATGCCTTGCATAGAGCTGCTGTTGTATGTAGCTGTAACAACTGAAGCACAATTTCTTCCAGGAACCAAGAAAAGTCCTCACTGCATATTGTTTAGATTACCTTTTTGTTGTTCTTGTCATGTGTATGTTTATTTGGAACCCTTTAACGTAAATAAATCTTTTTGTCTCTCTGGAGGATGAGCAGGACTACTGCTTGTTTCTCTCTGCTAATTACACCTGCAACTAAAATAAAATGTTTGGTAAGCATAAGTGCAAACTTCCATGCTATAGCTGTGATATACTCCATATTCTGTCGTATGGTGGTTGGTTTGTTTTGGGCTTTTTAGGTAAAGGAACAGTTGATATTTCACTCTCTTGGGTCCTTTAGCGTGAAATCTTTCAGTGAAGCCAAAATCAATTCATGTAACTTTGTAAGATTCCAAAATTCTTGTCTCAGGTACCTAATTAAGGATGGAAAAACAAAATATAATAATCGAGCATTTAGCTGCAGAAATCTGAGAAGGTTGCTACAGATCAAAAAACATTGTAAAATGTGGATGCTCCTGGGAGGTTCAGAGAATCTAGAGAATGTAGTCAAAATGGCATGCAGATGACAGGAATGGATGGCTGGGAGGCAGATTTAGGAGGGCATAAAAGGAACTCTCTATTTCTCCTAGTTTGTTTCTGGCACAGTGAGTTGGAAAACAATTACTGTTCTATAGGAAATTCTGCTATTTAATTTTCACTCCAGTTCAGGACAAAAGCTCTCTTTACCATATAAATAACACCCTAATAATTTCACTTGGGGTGTTTTGAAGGCTTTTTGCCTAACTGATGTTGCATCATTCCTATTTGATTTTGAAGGATCAAAATGTTACAGACTGAAATGTAACAAAAGTCAAATAGAAAAATAGAAAAGTAAAGTTTTAGCAAAATGGAAAAATCCAAGTGAAGTGTTTTGAAACTTAGCAAGACAGCAAATGTTTTCAAACTGTTCTGAACAAAACCAGTTTTGATAAAAATACATTTTTGAAAAAGTATATGTAATTTTTTTATCCTTTTAAAGTCCTGCAGGCTATATCACACAGAGATGAAAATGAGGTAGTTGAAAGTATTATCAGACAAGGTTAGCTAGAAAGTAGTTGTAAAGGTGGTAGACTGAGATGGCATCCTATTTCTGCTACATTTCTGTGTTGCTGCTGAGCAGCATACTACTTATTTCAAAAAAGGTACAGCAGTGCTTATATGGCTCACAATAGAAATCAACTCCACCTTTTTAAGGACCTGACTTAGAACATTTAACTGGAATATTCTTATCACAGCAAGGGATTCAATGGACAACCACCAGGCTGCTTGTGTAAAAGTCCACAAAGTTATAGTTTGTATTTATATTTGTCTAAAAGAACTTGAGGTGGTTCCCTGCCCTGCACCCAAGCAGCTTTTAAGGGATTAATGTGAGGAGATCTCCTGCAAAGCTGACCAGAGAAATTACACAGAAAAAATCAGTTCTCTGTTTGTGTACTTGCTTTTGCATAGAGTTGTACTGTCAACAAAAGCAGTAAAACAGATTTTCCAAATTTGTATAGTCCCAGACGAATGCACAAAAATCATACAGTGCTGCTTATACATCTAATGAAATAGGTGTATATGCAAATAAAAGCAGCAATTTTTGTATACTTGCAGTAGATGCTTACCAAATCCAGGTCAGACCAACAAGTCCTGCCTCTTATTTCAAAATAAAATTGTTTGTAGTAAAAAATATCCTTAGGTGGCAGTGAAGAAAAATGCTTCCTAATTTTTCATAAGTGAAACTTTAATTTTTAAGTAGAATTCTAAAATAGATTTTGTTTTCTTGTATGCATCTTTCTGTTGATATTATTTGACAAGATGATTAATAGAATACGTTGAAGTGAAATAAACCATCAGGTAGCATTCTGAATGAATATTGTGTTCATCAGTCCATTTCCATGAGGTTTCATTAATATTCCTGTGCTTGAATTTTCGTTAGAAGTTGACTGCCATTGTAACTTGCAATTTAAGGGTAATATGTCTGCTCATATATAATCAGTAATATGAAATCATTATTTCAGATAGTCTGTGTAACAGCAATCAAATACAAATGCATGAAAATTGAAATGCCCACAAGTTCTGGTTTCCTTCTATCTTTGCTCTTGGTATTCTTCTGTAAACAAGTAAACAATACCTTCAGTAAATGTTAATAAGTAAGTGCTAGTGTACCAATATGCCTCTTAGTCTTATTCAAAGATGAAAAAATAGGTTGATAGAGGTTTTTTTCCCGAATTTGAGTGTACATGTCAGTTGTTCTGGGTAATTACCATACACTTATGTGAAGTAGTTAATCTCTGAAATAAACATTAAAACACAGGAAAGTCTAACTTTGTCTCCATCATTCAAATATGCCATAAAATAACATCAAGTCTTTAATATGATTCAATTCCTTGTCAGGGTGTGGTGGTTTGGTGGTGTGTTGTGTTTTGGTTTTTTTTTTGTGGGGGTGGTGTTACTTATAGGTTAGTATGTTTCACAGATTGTGACTGGATTTCTAGATCTTGTACTATTTGGTGGTGGTGATGCAAAAAGTATTTAGGTAATTAATCCTGTGTATTTATTTTCTTCTCTGAAATTCAATCTCAGTTCTTCCCTCATTTTGACCACTTTAATTAAAAAAATGCATTGGCCTAAAAAAAAAATCAAACAAACAAAAAAACCCAAACCACCACCAAAATACCCACCCCAAACCCTTACCAAAAATGCAGTAATGTAATATTTCTAGTGGTTTCAAAGATACTCATTTCAGGTCAAAAATACTGTCTTACACTGGGAGGTTTTTTTGTATGTTTAAAAAAGTGTGGTAGACAACACTACACTGTGAATGTTTTCTTTCAAGAAACTGTCCTTTGATTTTAGTAGAGATCATACTTATTTCAGAAAGAAAATAGACATTTGGATGTATAATACAAGATATGTATAATACAATATCAACCACTTTTCTCACTCTGAACCAGGATGTGTGTTATTCAGTGAGTAGTTATTAAATCCTTCCCAGAACACTGCTTTAAACCACTTATATTCACTGTAGCATTCATTTGTATAGCTCTTATTCATTCATGGCCAGTCTCTTAAAACTTAATTGCTATCCAATAATGAGAAAAAATTTTGATCGGTTGATTTATGAGAAGGAGAGGCAATGTTTATTCCTGAATTTATTTAGATTGTATCAGGCAAATTAGGAATCTTTTTAATACTCAGCATTTATTTTAGCTTTTAAAGTTAAGGCTCATGGTTGTAGCTTCACTGTTGAATGGGGTGTATTAATCTCAGTTTTTTCAAAACTTTATTCTTTCTGTGTTCAGAAATTAATTTCTGAAACATTTGGCTAATTCTGCAGAGATATTTTACTAATAATCCAATTCCTCTTCCTAGCTGATTTTTTTTTTTCAATGTGGAAACCTTGGCTGTGAGCAGAGGTTTAACCTTCCAGCATGGGAAATGTTAAGTGGATCAGCCACAGTCTGACTTTTTTATTTTTTCAAGAGAAGTAAAACCCTTAGGTAAATAACAAGAATAGTAATAATATATTGGAAAGCCCAGTAATACTTTGGATTTTCTGAACCTTAATATTTTGAACAGCCTGGCCTTCAAAGGGTTTTTGTACTCTGTCTAGCCATTATGAAATTGAAGAGCACTTACTCTGTGTATATAACTTTGCATAGAAATACCTACCATTTTTCAGTGCGATCTTCACACTTCTTGAGTAAATTGGGCCTGTAATTGAAGTTCCCATTCACTGTCAATGCTGTTCTTCCTAAGAGATGAGTGGATATAAGAGGAAAAATTATGTACTATAAATCTTTTACTCTTTTGGATAGGTTGTATCAAACGGATAGTTTCTTCAATGCATTTTGAAAGTTACTAGGTTTTATTATTAGGTTTCATTTGTATTGTTTGATCCACAGCCATGCTTCATTAATGCAATCACATTTGTGTTTACTAAACGTTGCTCAATATTTTTTATGTTTTGTCATTCATCCTTTTAATTGTTTGTTTGCCGAGTCCTAGAGAAAGACCAAAAAGAATGCAACAGGTTTGTGGCCCTGTTGACCATGTTCATGAGAATGTTGCACTGTCTTGAGAGTCAGACCAGTGTTTGTGGCTCTGTTGAGGTAACCCATCAAGGATGGCGGTGGTTGTACTATAAGAAGTTGGAAGTAACCACATTGTTTCCAGTTTCTCTAAATTACAGTACTGTAGTCTGAAAGCAGCAAATATATCGTAGCTGGATCCTCATCAGGTGGGAAAGGATGCTATCTCTCATCCTGGAAAATCTGATCTTTGGAGACTCTTTGGAAGGAAGATGGGACTTTTACAGTGTTCTTTTTTGTTACATTAGCAACTGGACTTTGTGTTAACCACAGAAACCCTTAGATATTTTCTTGTACTCTACTAGAAGGTACTTGTCTACTGGGAGGTTGAGGTTAACTTGATTTCTCACTTGAATTGAAAATCAATTCAACTACCCCTTAGTCATAATGCTATAAACTACATTTGAGAAGCTGATCTAGTGTTGAATTATATGTGAGTTTGTGCTGAGAATTGAGTCCTAGCTTTCTGTAATGGAAGTTTTCATAAGATGAGAGACTTTTTTTTTCCTTCTTTTTTTCTTTGTTAATAGCATCTGCTTTAATGAGAAGTAGTTATAAATTAGGTTTTCCCAAAATAAGGAGGAGGTAGGATTTTCTGACTTTGCTTAGTTACTGTTGTGGGGTTTTGAGTTTGTTTTTATCTTGCATGTATCCAACATAATATAATGATAATTTTATGCATCATCCCAAGACTCTTTTAATTAAGTATTTATGGTCAGACTGCAGCTCCTAAAGACCAATTCAGTAAACAGGTAGAAATACTAAGTAGGTGAATAACACTTTGGCTGTCTGTAATATAGACATTTTTACTTTGGAGGTTTTTTTCTTGTTTTGGTAATGTTCATGCTTCCTTGCTGTGAAAATGTTAGAGGCTGTAGTTTTCCAGATGAAATTTTTTGTAAATTTTAAGTCTTTTAAGATTTGTTTTACTTACGTTGATTTTTTTTTTCTTTAGTCTCATGTACCAATGACTCTGAAAGTGAAGTTTATACAATTCAGCTATTTATGAGTCACTTCTCCTCCATGCTTTTCTTGTTTTTTTGACCACCCTGTGAACTGGCATAAATTCAAAGGAAAGGAGAAAAAAACTTCCATTAGTGCCACCACAAAGAGAGGTTACAGTTATTTGCTGTGTTTGGTCTGCTGGCTTATCACACGAGTGATTCACAAGTATGTATTTTTGAATTAACGGTGGCAGGCAGCTGTTGCTGCAGCTCAGGGTGCAATTATGGGTGGCGGAACAGAGAGGGAAGTGATGTGGTAGGGGGAGTGAAGGTGTGCTAGGGTGGAAGAGTTCAAATGAGAAGAAGCTATTGGCTTTTTGGGTGGAAATACAGGGTTCAAATACAGAGACGGCTGAATATTAGCTTTATTGCTTGTGCTTTACATTTGGGTGATGCTTGCTGTGGAATAGTTTTGTAGAAGTTGTAAAGTCTGTGTGACAGCGGGCATGTTATACAGGCTTTGGGACCATTCAGACAGTTCTACTTATAAATATACGGCAGCAAGAAAGGCACAGAGAGCACGTGAATAGCATGGAGAGCTTAAAAGAAAGCAGTCTATTCAATTTGCTCTAAGTTTAACTGCATCATTAATATAAATGAACATCAATAAATTTATTGAAATAATGTGAACTTCACAGCAGTGTTCATGATATGTTCTCCTCACTTGAGTGTACTGATTGCTAGCTATGATATGGAGTAGCATTTTCTGGTTTTTATTTTTAATGTGGAGAGAGGAGAAGAAAAATCTCTGGTATCAATGAATTTTGCTGGGGAGTGTTTCGATCTAACCTGTTTTTCTTTATGATTTCTTCAAAATGTGGTCTGGAAACTTTAATGTTATCTCATAGATCACAGTAAACTCATGCTACTTTAAAAAAAAAGTATGAAGAGCTTTATCGTTGCATTTTTGTGCTGTTGAACGAATCTGTTTTGCTCTAATATTGTAGCTGTGACAGTCGGGGATTCCTGGTTTTGATAAACATGGTCCATATTACCACAGACATAAGTGGGTACACATTCTGTATTTAAAGTCACTAGAAGTTATGTGTAATAGTTTATACTATTGGTTTAGCATTTCTTTCTGAAAGCACTACCAAATTTGTGGAAGTGAAAGACACAGTACTCGTCCTGGACTTCATATTTCTAATAACTGCATATGTAAAGTTTTTGCTGAGCATCTTTTAGTTCAGTTCTATTGTTTTTAATTGTTTCTATTAAATTCACAATAAAAAAGTTATAGGTAGGTTGATACATTAAGGTGATTTGCTTTAATCTAGTAAAGCCACTTTGATGTCATATGTTGTAAATGATGATAATTGTCTCTTTGACTTGGAACAGGCCACTTGATATTTGTCTGTTCCCTGTCTGTCAAAGGGTGATTGCTGTCTTTTATCACCTGAAGGGACGGCGCTACTTGAAATATGTATAGAATTAGTGCACAGAAAGTATTTTGTGAGCTGCTGTGTTGATGTTCCCTCTGTGTTCCAAACTGCTCTGACCTAACCCATGCATTTATATGCAAAGTTGTGGTGTTTAAAAAAAAAAACTCTGCATGTCAAGAAATAGTGCAAATAGCTTAGTGGCACATTTAAGCAAGTAGATAATTTTTTATTTTTATCCATTTTTGCCTATTTTCCTGTTGGTGATGGCATTGTTGATGACAAAATGTACCATTTGAATTGTGATGCCTAAATTTAAGAAAGAAAAATCTAGTGGTGGACCTGGTAGCTCAGTGGAGAATTAAAAAAAAAACAACACCAAACCTGTGAAACTGGTGCCCGGTACCACTTTTCTGATTGTAACCACTTTTTTGTAGCAGTTATAAGAACAAAATAGATTTACAATCTCTGCAGCATATGCTTAATTTTACAGCAGTGAGTAGTTCCAATTATTTAAATGGAATGACAATATTCACTTGCAGAAACTGTCTACTGTCCACTTACCGTTTCAGGTAAATATTTGTAGAGAAATTTTTATATAGCTACATCAAATACCACTATTAAGGACAATTATTTCTTCTGATTTCATGTTTTATTTTTCATATTAAAATCCAGAACCATACGACATTGTTTTTTTCTTTTTCAAGGTGAGAGAAAACCTTGATGAAGTAGTCTTAGGTATCTTTTTTGTTGTTGGTTAATCAGGATTTTTTGCTTGCTGTTTCATTGTCTTTAGCCGAGTAGTCTTCAAAGCAACTGTGAAGTTCTATGGGCCATAATTTTTGTGTACAAAGTTGTGATTGGAAAAAAACCCGCAACAAAACAACCATGAAGTAAGAATAAAAAACAAGCCAACCAACCAACTGATACATTACTGGTAAATAGAGATTGTGTTTGCAGTACAACTGATATAACAATTATCTGCTTTATTACATGTTGTGGATTGGTAATATTGGTTGTATCCCAATACAATCTACTTAATTTTCTTTTTAGGGCATATAATAGGCATACAATGCCATTTGCTGTAGAGCTTTACCATAAGTCTTCATTTATAAAATAGATGTACATAATACCACTTCAAATACTGTATGCTTCATAAAGTATGAGATTTATCTTTTCAAGTCTTGTAGTAAATGGAAAACAGATGTCAGTGATTACAAAACTGCATCTTTGTCATATGAAGAATTCTAAAAAGGCTAAATTTGGGCATTTTATTGTGCAGGAGATGTTCTGTAATTTTAACAAAATGTGTGTGTGGCATCTTGGTTTGGGCCTTATCAGCAGAACCGAAATAACTCGGCGTGATAGGAGTTTCTCAAATTTACATGCTCTAGAGAGCATGTAAATATAAATTAAATTCATATATTAGATTTTTTATGAGAAAATTAATCTTACTATTTTTTTAGGTAGAACAATATCCTCCCTTCTCCCAATCCTTTAGAGCCTACCAGGGCTTGAAAGTAAGAAACCTACCTAGCTCAAGTAACCTTGTCTTCTGTCATATGGTTCATATGAACTCTGATTCTTTTGTCCTCAATTATCAATGATAATCACTGAAAACAGTAGTCAAGTTAGATTACCTTTTTGAAAGTGTTGAGGGTTGTTTTTTTTATGATAAGAATACAAAGGGCATTCCTTTGTGGTTATAATAAAAACTTCCTGCAACATCTTCTTGAGCACAGTGTGCAGTTCTGTCCTCTGAAAGATTTGGTGAAATTAGAGAAGATGGAGAGAGAAACTATTAATATTATCAAGGATTGCTCTTCATAACCCTAAACAAAAGTCTCCTTACAGTATGATGGCACTTTACATTTGAAAACCTTTGCCTAGTTTGTTTGTTTTTTTTAAACTGGAACCACACCTTTTATGCATATTATAAGGACAGCAGCCCCTTTTTGTGCTTCCTTGACTGTCAAGATTGTAGAAGACTACAAAATTAGTACCAATTTTAGATGGATTACTGTTGACCTCTTGTTAGTTTCTCTATCAAAGTGGAATGGAGGAGTTGCAGAAAAGGATAGAAGGAATTCTTGCTGGAATGGATTAGCAGTAGGCTATTTATTGATTGCTGTTTCCATGTGGTACCTTATTTAAGTTAAACTGCATCTGTACTATTCTGTCTGTGTGTGGTGTTCAAGACAATGACTGATTTGAACCATCTGCAGATAATGTGGTTTGAATTTATTAACAGTATTTCACAGAATATAAAAGGATTTCTGACATAAGTAGGCTTGGTTTGAGAAACCATGTAGCTGTTTTGTTCATAGAATACCGTACATCTTATTTGACTTTATTTCCTTTCAGTATCTTTTTAAAATCTTTTCACCTGTGCAGTAGGAACACAGCCAAATCCACACCAGACAGTAACAGTAGTTAAGTGCACTTATACTTGTTGCTGCATGCAGTGTCAAATAGAATAGGAACATAACATATTGTGGCACAGTTATTTAAGTCAGCCTCTAAAAATAATTTTTACTGTTGTAGTTTTCATAACTTACATTTTGCTGTACAGTTCTTTTTACAAAAATATAAAAAGTGTAATACTTGGTTTTCCTGAAGCTTCAAGAGATTGAAATTATGTGCTGGGGGATTTCTTTGGTGGGTGTTTTTTGTTGCTGTTGGGTTTTTTGGGTTTGTTTTTTTTGGCGGGGGGGAGTTGTGTGGGTTTCTTTAATTTGGGTGGAATTTTGTTTTTAACTCGGGAATGAAAGAGATATTTGATTTCTGGATGGAGTTATGATGTGTTGGTGTTCTCTCTCTTTTGAGTTAGTGAGTTTTCCCTACCTCATATTTCCAAGTGTAAGAGATAAAGAATCACAAAATCATTACGGTTGGAAGAGACCTCAAGGATCATCCAGTCCAGCCATCTCCCCACCACCTATTACCCACTAAACCATGTCCCTAAGTATCACATCCAACCTTTCCTTAAACACCCCCAGGGACGGTGACTCCACCACCTCCCTGGGCAACCCGTTCCAATGCCCGACCACCCTTTCAGAAAAGAAATTTCTCCTCATCTCCAACCTGAACCTCCCCTGGCGCATCTTGCAGCCATTCCCCCTTGTCCTGTCACTAGTTATCTGCTAGAAGAGGCCGACCCCCAGCTCGCCACAACTTCCTTTCAGGTAGTTGTAGAGGGCAATAAGGTCTCCCCTGAGCCTCCTCTTCTCCAGACTAAACAAGCCCAGTTCCCTCAGCCGCTCCTCATAAGACCTGTGCTCCAGCCCCTTCACCAGTTTCATTGCCCTTCTCTGGACATGCTCCAGGGCCTCGATGTCTGTCTTGTGGTGAGGTACCCAAAACTGGACACAGTACTCGAGGTGCAACCTCACCAGAGCTGAGTACAGGGGTATGATCACCTACCTGCTCCTGCTGGCCATGCTGTTCTTGATACAAGCCAGGAGTTTCTTTTTGGCAGATAAGAAATCCTTGTTACTGTGCCTTTATGAAAACTCACCTGTTTGAGAGGTAAACATGTAATACCAAATCTCTATATATTCTAGAATCAGAGAGAACTGCTAATAAAATAATTTCATGATACATCCCATATTTCCAGAACAGCAGTCACAATACTGAATTATGCTGCTTAGTTAGTTCAGATCACTTTTAAGCTCCATTTAAAAGTATGTCCAAGTCTGAACTTCAAACACGTAGGAGGCAGACTCACCTCTTACTATTGCAAATGAAACATGTCACTAGGTATTGCAATAGTTCTGGCCACCATAGTTAAAAACTTCATAGATTTACCTTCTTCTGTACTCAGGTAATGGGAGTGAAAGGGACTGATAATGACATATTTGGTCTTCATCATTCTGTCAAAGCCATGAGCCATTGGGGAACAGAAGTGACAAGAGTAGAATTGTGGCAGGCATCTGCTTGCGTAGATGTCACGACAGAACTGGAGCCATAGTATTTATTCCATCTTCACCTTTTCTTGTGTTATATGGGTTTATTCTTTATTTCAAGTCAAATATGGTTCTTTGCCTGTACTATGTCAGGCACTGTAAAAATCTATTTTACGTTAGTGTAACCCTGCTGACTTAAAGCAGCTCATTTTGGGGACTAGATTTTTTTTTTTCTTAAATCATTCTAGGACGCTATCATTACAACACTAATGTGAACTTTGACTTTCCATGTTTTTTTATTTAATCTACCTTGCATTGGTTTTTGAATGGCTTTTGCTGCTTCATAATTAATGTTTCTTTTATGTGCTTCAGATGAAATTATCCTTGTTTTGAGATTCTTGCTTTTCTAGGAATTGGTTTCGTAAGAGGCATTCAAAAGCACTTCTAATTTTCTTTCTTCAGATTTATCAGGGGGACCCTTAGTTGTGAAGGGAACTCATGAATACAAAGCAATTTCTTTAAGCCTGCATTTTAGGCCTGGTTTCATGCCAAACAGGGTTACACAGAAAAGTAAGCTTCCTTCTGTCCATTCCTCCATTATATATCCCCCTGCTAGTTAACCCAAATAAAGACCAAGATATGTGTTTGTGTTACCCAGCAGGGTGGAATTCAGGCGATGTGGGTGGGAGGTAAGCTGTATGTGCCAGGGATCCCGGAATGGGATTCCATCTGCAATCCTGGAAAGGGATTTTTGTCTCTCTTACTGTGTCAAATCCAGAGGCATCTCTTTTCAAAGTGTATTTGAATTGTAATCTTCAAGGGAAGCGGTCAATTACAGGCAGAACTGTTCTGATCATTTTAACCAGAGAGTTTCTCTCTGAATGCCATAGTCTTGAAGCCTAAGGGGAAAACTGTTCCATTCTAAGATAAAGTAAATACTGCTGGTGTTGAGACCTTGGGTGTACAGTGAAGCCTTAAGGCTGGATAATGAAAAAAATGGACATGACACTGAGAACTTACATAAATGAAAATATTGTTTGGTATTTTATCATTTTGAGTTGAACCTGAAGTTAAAATACTATGAAAGCTACAAAATTATCAGACTAGGGGAATCTTAAAATATAAGCAGAACTTTAATAAATGCAAAGATGCTCCATACAAACAAAGGAAGTTCTGCCTGCACATTTGAGAGAGAGGTTCAATCTTCACGCTGTTTTAGCCCCCAGGCCTTGCTATAGAAAGGATGAACAGAGACTAGTAATAGCTAAGTACAATACTTCTTCACCCGTGCCCCCACCATGTATTGGCTTTGTGTGACAAGGTTTTGGTAGCAGGGACCTACAGGGGTGGCTTCTGTGACAACCTGCTAGAAGATTCCCCCATGTCCTATAGAGCCAATGCTAGCTGTCTCCAAGACAGACTTGCTGCTGGCTGGCTGAACCCATCAGTGATGATGGTAGCACCTCTGGGATCAAGTAGTTAAGAAGAATGAGGGAGGGGGGAGGAAAAATCTACTGCAGAACAGCAGCTGAGAGAGAAGAATGAGAATATGTGAGAGGAACAACTCTGAAGAGTTGTCCAGATGAGTGAAGGAGAGGGAGGAGGTGCTCCAGGTGCCAGAGCAGAGATTCCCCTGCAGCCCCTGGAGAAGACCATGGTGAGGCAGGCTGTCCTTCTGTGACCCATGAAGGATGATGGGGAGCAGAGATTCCACGTGCACCCCATGGAGAAGCCCACGCCACAGCAGGTGGAGGCACCCAAAGGAGTCTGTGACCCTGTGGGAAGCCCACACTGGAGCAGGCTCCTGGCAGGACCTGTGAATCCATGGAAAGAGGAGCCCACACCAGAGCAGGTTTGCTGGCAGGACTTGTGACCCCATGGGGGTTCCATGCTGGAGCAGTTTGGTCCAGTTTGGACTGCACCCCATGCAAGGGACCCACACTGGAGCAGTTTGTGAAGCACTGCAGCCCGTGGGAAGGACTCATGTTGGAGAAGTTCATGGAGGAGCATCTCCTATGGGAGGGACTCCCTGCTGGAGCAGAGCAAGCGTGAAGAATCCTCCTGAGGAAGAAGAAGCAGCAGGGACAATGTGTGATGAACTGACTACAACCCCTAGACCTTGTCCTCCTGTGCTGCTAGGAAGAAGAGGTAGTGAAGTTGAGCCTGGGAAGAGGGGAGGGGTGGGAATGGGTGTTTATAATATTTGGGTTTTATTTTCTCATTACTTGATTCCAATTCGATTGGTAACAACTTTTTCTTGAGTCGAGTCTGTTTTGCCTGTGATGGCAATTGGTGAGCGATCTCTCCCTGCCCTTATCCTGACCCATGAGCCTTTTGTTCTATTTTCTCTCCACTGTCCAGCTGAGGAGGGGAGTGACAGAGCAGCTTTGGTGGGCACCTGATCTCCAGCCAGGATCAACCCACCACACTCTGTGATGTGGATGGGTGCTTCGCAGAAATTGATTTAGTGTACGATAAGTTAGAATAACTGCCAAATAGATCTTGGGAATGATTTTTAGACTGTGGGAGACAGATAGCTGTGTGTACCTATGATCTGTGCTGTCTAGTTAACTGAATATGATCTCTACTTACAGGATTCCTGAGACTCAAGCATGAAAATAATATTGATGTTTAAAAATAACCTTGATAATCCACCACTGTATTAATGACAGTCTTTAAATTAGAAGTTTAAATTGGAAGTAGTTACTACTTGGAGAAAAAAGCAACAGGCACCACCCTCTTGAAGACGTTACGAGTATTTGTCTGAAAAAGTCAGCCTAGTGTTTAGCCATTGTTATTGAATTTCAGAAGGAAAATGGAATCAAGAACGAGAGAAAAGATCAGTATGTATTTTGAAATACATGAGCCACACTATCATGAAAACTTGTAAATTAAAATAAGGAAGTTGCACAGCAGGATAATAAAGATGATGATTTTGGAAAGGATTCTATTTGAGGTGAGATTAAATGTACTGTAGCGCTCTATGACCTGGAAGGGAAACAACTGATAAGGGTATAAAATGGTAGTATGTAACTATGAATAACGAGGAAAAGAGGAATAAATTAAAATCTTAGTAAAGTGACTTAAAATTAAAAGGAAGCACCTGTTTAAAAATCACATATGTACTGTGACCTGCATGGATTCAGGTTACTACAGTTCAACTTGGAAAGCTATTACACAAGTTAACAGGCACATCTACTGAACAACCATTCATACCAATTACATGTGTGTAACCTAAACTGCATGTTCTTGGAAGTGGGGATAATACAGAACCCGCTGTCATAAAACCCTCTATACCTTTAATTTATTTGCTCTTTGGTCATCAGTGGAGACATGATTGAATATGTGGAGATTTGTTTTCAGCTGATCATATGTTCTTTGTAGAAGAAAATGAGCTACTTAAGAAGAATAACTGTCGCTCTAAATTCCCACTTCACTCATACTTTGACCACTTAGTATAGATTGCAAGCTATTCAAGAGCAGAAAAATTATTATATATTTGCAGTTTTTGTAGAACTGTGGTACTTGAATTTTCTATGTAGGAAAATCAAGAAAGCCAAAGAAAACTAACTTGTTAAATTCCCAAGTCAAAAGCGCAGTCTTCAGGCGTCTCCCAAGACTGTAGTAGCATAGCTGTTCAATTTGTACTGAAGGTTTCTCTCTTCTTATCCTACTTGAACAGAACTTTTTTGTATGGTTTCATAGCTGAGTGGCTTCCTCTCTTTCAGATAGCTCGAAAAGCCTTCTTGATATGCAGTTTCACTGAAAACTAATACAATAGCTAAAAAGTCTGAAGAAGTTAGGAAAAGATAACTTTAAGCTGGTCTGAAAAAGGGGTGTTGTGCTGGGAAGAGGAAAGGAAAAAGAAGAAACCTATGATGAAATTTTCTCATTCCTTCCTATATTCAGGAGATCTGCAGTTAGAATATCTAAGTAAGTAAAAAGTAAACCAAATTCCATTACTAGCTAGTAAAAAAATGGATTAAAAATTAAGTTTTTAATCACTTGGTTTTCACACAAAAGGTGAAATAATAACATGAAGTGGTTTCTGAGAGAGAAGACATCTTACAAGTATTTAGTGTAATTTTTGCTCCGTCCCCACACCTTTTTTCTGTTGGGCATATATTGGTTTCATCTTGAATGTAAGGAAGTCATTAAATGAAGCTCCTGCTGGATAGTAAGATTTTATTTAATTACTTTTTAATTTTCATTAACTATGTAGCAGGAAACTAATGTTTCATTGCTTCTATGTTTTCCTTATGTTTTATTGAAATCACTTGTATAGGAACACTCCCTTTTTATTATTAATTTATTAGTTTAGTACTATTTTTTCACTCCATATTCATTTTAGAATGTGATATAAATATAACTGAAAGGTTACCTCAGCATGTTTAAAAAACAAGATCTGTATTTCGCAACATGACTCACTTGTTTTTGCAAACTGATCCAGAATAAATAGGTACTGCCAGACAGGAAATTTTATTTTTTTTCTGATTCAGATTTGGTATAAATTTCAGCATAAAAACCTGGAGCAATCAGAAATATTAGAACACCTGCAATTTAAATTGTACTGTTAATGTCTACAAGTACTTGAAATTACATCGTTGGGGTTTTTTTAATCGAAACTATCTTAGAAATCTGGTATGATAGCAGACCAGAAGTCTGACAGGATGAAAAAGGAATAAACCACATTCTAATTGCAAAGGTAGAAAAATAAATATCTTCAAATTGAAATTAATCATCTTTCCTCAAAACTAAGATTTGTATCAATATGCAGATTTTATCAATAAAACCCTCAATTGATTAGTACTTAAACCAACACTGGCTACAAATATAGGTAGCTTTATGAGCAAATTATATGTCTTTTTTTAATACATCTGAGGTAAAAAGAAATTATTTGAAAATTAACACATTATTCAGTGAATATGTTGAGCAGGTCTTCAAAGTATTTCTTAATGATCCTTAAAAGCAGTTGTTTTTCTCATACTAGACAGATCTCCGATAGGTTTTATAGTACTTATACATGCTGCAGTAAAAAATAAAAATTGCAAGATTAGTTTTGTAAGCAGAGAAAATAGTCATTGAAGAAGTGATATTAACTACTAATATCTCAGTTTTTCATAATTGTCTCTGCATCTTTCTACTCATGAAATCAGCTCTTGAAAATATTTTCACAATTGAAAGGTAAGCATGTTACCGAAGCACTGGGTTACCTACCTCAAGCGCTAAGAAAAAAAATAAGAGTGCCCTTCAGTGTAGATGCAACACGATTTTTCTGTGCTGGTACAGAACATAGTTCACCTCAAAGAGAAGTTCCATACCTGAGTGGGAACTTTGATTATTGACGGAACGTAGCTATCTGTAATAACTTTTTTTTTAATTATATATATGTATATTTTAGATAGCTTCTGGAGATCCTGAAAAGCATTTTCCTGAATATTTATAAATAGCTTTTCTTTTTTCTTTATAGAAGTACACATTCTTTATATTGTTATTTATTTTGTTAATCTGAACACATTTATGAAGCTTAAAATACAAATATGGAAAATCAAATAACATTTACTCTATGAAATTGTAAGATAGAGCTTAATAAAATACAGGGACATTCTAAGGCTCTTTAGCTAGAAGTATAGTATTAAAATCAAGTAGGTGGGGTGCTTTTTTTAACGTAGTAGCATGTATGGTGTTAGCTTGGGTTACTGTAGTAATAATAAGAAAATATAAATACAAGTACAACTTTTTGCGTTCTTGCAGCTGTAAAAGAACCAGACTATTTTCTCTCTGAAAAAAATAAAATACCAGACCTTTCTTACTACAAATGCTTAAAAATGAGCTTGCCTTATCATAGAAGGGAACTTGTGCAATTTAGTAGAATTCACAAGAGTAAAATAAACCTTACAGCTAAGTTCTTTTTAGAATGGAGGAAGGAATACATTAAAGGGTCTGAATGTATAACTGATTTTCAAAGTCTTCAAAGTGCTAAATGCGCTTCCCAGTTTCAATGGGCTTAAGGTTTCATCCTCAGTCCTTATGATAGTGCCTATATTCTAGTAGGACAAATAAATATATATTTATAGTGATTAGGTTTATGTTGTATTTCCAATAAAATAAAAATCCTGTTGCTTGCATACTTATTACTAATAGCAGATGTGGTGTGGTAGACTTGATTTTTTTTTTTGTTTTTTCCTGACTTAAGATGAAAATTGCGAAGTAGGGAAAAAAATGAAAAGCTTTATCAGCATGAAGAATTTTTTTATGTGCATGCACTTTTAGTATATATGCAAATTTCCACATATCACTAATAAGATTATGTAGGTATTTTTAATGTTTATGCATTCCTGAAGATAGGTTAATATTTTTTAATTTTTTTGATAGTAGGTATAATGTATTCCTCTATAACAATATAAAATTAATTCAGTTGAATTCTATAAACTAGTAGTTGAAATATATGGTTTCAGATTTGTTATATAAATTTTTGATTTAAAGTGCATCATTGATAGTGGCAGAGGATTAAAACATTAAAGGCTAAAACCTGCCAGGTCTGGTCAATCAGCAGACTCATTTGTTGAATCATGAACACATTTTTATTTTCCATGACACAGTCACTCATTGAAATGAACATTGCATATAAATAGCCATGTCACTCACATGGAAAACTCTAAAATATTTGCTCAATATGTAGGGTTCTGTTCATAACTGTAGTATCGAGTCAGGTCTGTCACAACACAATTCCAAAAGAAGCACTGCTCCAACAAGTCTTCTGTCCAGTGAACGTTCACAGTTGTTCACAAAAACACTGTAAACTGAGGTAGCTTTCATTATACAAGCATATACATGTAGTTATGTATAATCTTAAAGAAAATAAAATGCAAAATACTAGATAGCAAATTAATATTAAACTTTAAATTACTATATTTTGAAATTATTTTTACCTTGGTTTTACATCCAAGATTAATGGATATGTACAAACGCCAGTGCAATAGAGTATACTTAATTTGGCAATAAACAAGTTGATAATTAAAGATGGTGCCCCCTAGTTTCCTAAGGGGGTAATAAAGACAATTCAGATAATACCAACAACTTCAAACCAAACCAAACAACCTACAAAACGCAGAAACCAAACTCCAGAAAATACCACCTTCTGCACTGCTCAGTATCTCCTTGACTGTTAATCAAGTGGATCTGAATAAACCGGGTTAGTAAAATGAGTCATTTAATACATTTTGAAAAATAGATTAGAAGAAAGAAATAAAAAAGAGATCCTGGAAATGGGGTGGTTTTCTTTTTCTTCCCACAGTCTTGCCATCACTGTTCATGATACAAAACGTTCCAGGGCAGTTCTGGAAACAGTTCCTCATAACTCATTTTCCTCCAAGTATATATTTGGTAGTAGAGACTTGTGAGCCTACCAAGCTCAGCTTTTTCTTATCTAGGCAGTTGACCTTTTTCCTCATGGGTAATTCTGTTTTCATCTCTGAAGATCAACTGTCATTGTGCAGGGTGTCCCAGGTCAGCTTTAGATGCTGTCTCAAAATACGTCTTTCACTTTGTTGCTGGACAAACTGAAAAGGTGAAGCAGCCTTCAACTTGGGTGTTTCGGCTGCTGCTTGGAGAAAGAGGAAGAATAATGTTAATTTTAGCCTTTTAGTAGTTTCTAACTCAAACTGTATTCTGTGACATGCACAAGACTCTCTTCTATAGTCTTCCTCTGTACAGAAATGCACCCAGGCAAGTAATGGTACGCTGTCATTATTTTTCTAATAAATTGTTGTTTCAGAGAGTGTCTGCATCCGCAAGAACCAGGTTTCCAATATTTACAGAGCTGTCGCTATAGGGGAGCTTCCATTATTCTCATTTACTTTGCCTCATTGCCTCACTGTTTTTGGGATTCCAAGTGCCAAACCATAATCTTCATTCAAGTCAAGATTTTTTCAGAATCATGGCATATAGTTAGCATCATTAAAGAGAAAAAGCATTCTGCAGTGTAGGACTACTTTTATATTTAAAATTTCTTCTTCCTTTAAGGTGGCAAAATAGCATATTTTTCAAAAGTAAATGGTGGAAATTTGACATTAATTTATCATTATTATTGTCAACATTAAAGGAAGGAACCATGATCATGAATTTTAAATGGCTTTTATAATTTGTTTGTTAAAAAAAAAATTTCTCCTATCTCAGAAGTTGGTAAGCTTTTAACTTTTAAAAAGGAAAATTGTCTCTTAAGGCAAATATGATTAAAATTATAGAAGGGTTAGGGTTGTAACAGACCTTAAAGATCACCTAGTTTCCAACCCCCTGGCTATGGGCAGGGACAGGGACACCCTCCACTAGACCAGGTTGCCTAATCGTAGAATGGTTTGGGTTAGAAGGGACCACAAGGATCATCTAGTTCCAACCCCCCTGCCATGGGCAGGGACACCCTACACTAGACCAAGTTGCCCAAAGCCCATCCAACCTGGCCTTGAACACTGCCAGAGATGGGGCCTCCACAACTTCTTTGGGCAACCTGTTCCAGTGCCTCACCACCCTCACAGTTAAGAATTTCTATCTAATATCTAATCTAAATCTCCCACCTTTTTGTTTAAACCCATTACCCCTTGTCCTATCACTCCCTGCCCTTGTAAACAGCCCCTTGCCAGCTTTCTTGCAGGCCCCCTTCAGATACTCTAAGGCCACAGTTAGATGTCTCCAGAGTGTTCTCTTCTCCAGGCTGTACAACTCCCAGCTCTAAGCCTGTCTTCACAGGAGAGGTGCTCCAGCCATCTGATCATAATTTTGGCCCTTCTCTGGACTGACTCCAACAGGTCCGTGTCTTTCCTGTACTGGGGACCCCAGAGGTGGATGCGCTACTCTAGAATGAGGTCTTAGGAGAGCAGAATAGCTGGATGAAACCTACGTGGATTTGCTTTATTACTATTGTTAACATTATATTAATTGAACTACTACAATGAGTCTGAAAGTGTCCATTGTAATTCAGTGCTGCTAGACTGTCATGCTTATAGTGCACTTTCTGTTCAATTCCTTGGGGTTGTATGTTAATATTCTAGGATATCAGGTACATATAAAAAAGAATATACTAAAAGGATGCTTTCAAAATTTGAAGAAACAGAAGGTGTAACTAATATTCTATAGAGATGCTAAGAGTTTTTGTGGGATGCTAATCCCACAAAAACATGAAATTATGGATAAAATTTACTTTACATAAAAGATCTTGTGCATCTCTCTGAAATCAGTACTGATGGCACAAAAAGAATCCAAGTGGAGAACTTGATACATCTTTAGTAACTCAGCTAAAATTACAAATACAAGATGTGTTATTTGTTAAAAGATTAATCAATAGAAATAATTCGGTTTCGCCTACAATGTGTCCCAGTGACAGTGAACAAACAAATTTTCCTGTATAAACAGATATAGAAGAAATTTTCACATGGGAGGAATTAGTTTGTCCTTTATACACTATATAATTTTATGACAGTAAAGCTATGGTTGATTTTGAGTACCTAATGGCATAATATGATTCTGCCCAACCTATTAATGAATTTTGCTTCTCTAACATTTTGAGTCGAACCATTAAATGAATCATGAGTCCAGTACTTCCAAATCTACCAGTAGAAATATTTTTAAAAGAAACTGGAAAAAAATTAAGCAAGGAAATGCTCTCATAAAACTTACTACAGAAATCATGCTGTAAGTTTTAATTTAGTGAAAGAGTTTTGACTAGTAAATCAATAATCATGATTTATGAATTATATTAGCACAAATAATTTTGGAATTGATAGTATTTTTGTGATGGATCTTAATACAAAGGTATAATTTACTACAAGTTTTCAGCTTCAAATCCTTACATTAACACAGATTTCTCATTGCTCTATCAGAAGAGTACATATTTTAGACAGTTGGGAAAGGTGAGAAAATCCTACTGTAGCCTTTTAAGGATTAGAATTAGTTTTTATAGGATTTCAGTGTTCTGTTTTGAAATGTCAACAAATGTGAAATCTGACTAGTTTAAATTTCCTTTTCAGAAATCTTCTCTTGGGTAAAACGTTTTAAAGGAGTATTTGAAGGATTATTTACGGGTTTAAACTAAAAGAGGGGAGACTTAGATTGGACTTTAGGAAGAAATTCTTTACTGTAAGGGTGGTGAGGCACTGGAACAGGTTGCCCAGAGAAGTTGTGGAGGCCACATCCCTGGCAGTCTTTAAGGCCAGGCTGGATGGGCTTTGGGCAGCTTGGTCTAGTGTAGGGTGTCCCTCCCCATGGCAGGGGGGTTGGAACTAGATGATCCTTGTGGTCCCTTCCAACCCAAACCATTCTACGATTCTATGAAGTCAAAACTGCATAAACTACAGTTGAGACCTTTTTGCATTTTGGGAGAAGTATAGTTTGCATTTGTTTATAAAGTGGCTTCTGTGTCATTTAATTACTGCTTCATACGGTGATTAAATAAATCTCTTTCAATCTCTTTAGACAAGATCTAGGTAAATTGCACTTGTCATTCCTGTGCAGGAATCTAAGTTATTTTATTAGTAAATTGAATAAAGCAAGAAAAAAAAATAAACAACACACATCAGCCAAACCAGTAGTTTATTATAAAAGGAAATGGGACCCTTTTCCAGCAGCATGAATAAGGAAGTAGTAGCAAGAAGAAAGTTGAAGCAAGGTAATTTTAAGCTTTAAAGAAATCTCAGACTCACACACCTCCCCCTCAATTAAAACACACTATTCAAAAGTATTTAAGGAGGCCTTTTAGAAATAGGATTTTTAAGCAATCAATTTGTAACCCAAACACAAAAGTCAAACTCCTTTTCATTATTATCTCTTTTCAGACTCATTTTAGGAATATCAAGAATGTCCTTTCTGTTTAAGGTAGCAGTATTTGTATAATTATGAGAAAAACAACAGAAAACTTATTTGATGCAATTTCAGCTTTTTTTCCTTGCCTGTCTTATGGAAGTAGTTTATAGCACATAATGATCTGATGTGAAATCTATTGTCAGATTTCATTTAGAAACATTCAGATGTTAATTTGTGTGTTTAAACCGTATATCTTTTTACTTTTATGCTCTCAGTAGCACTGACATGTACTTGTGACTTAAAGGTCTCTGACAAGAATCTAAAGTTTACAGTATGTCAGTAGCATGTTTTTTCCTTTCTGTGTAAAAGGCACATACATAATAGATGAAATAATTCATCACAGAACTCTTAATTAAAAAAATCTTAAGGCTGAAAGGAGTATGAATTTAGTTTTAGGCATAATAATCCTTTGAATTATCTGTGTCAAATCAGTATGTTAATCTAGTTAAACTTCTAATTTAAAAGGAAACAATTGTGTTTACTGAAGCTTGTTTTCATGTGTTGTAGTTACCAAACTGGAAATATATTAAATGACTGCATAGAAAATGGCATAAAGAGTCTGTGGTAATGATATTCATAGAGTTTAACTTTTATGCCTGGTAAGGACTGTGTATGAAAACAGTTTCTTGGAAGGGGTGTGCAACATTAGGTGAGGTTGGTCACAGTGCCTCTGCACTATCTTTAACGCAGTAAATAAAAGTGATTTCAGTAATCTGTGGAGCTGCAGACAAGTCTAGAGATCTATATCTAGAATATTTTGAGGAAAACAAAAGCTCTGCTCACCTCTTTATATGAGGAAAATTACATTCAAACTTGAAACTGTAGAGCATACTTTGTAAGAATATGCTATTTCTACAGTTCCTACCTTTCTGTAAATAGTAGAGAATAACATCTCAGTTCAGGCTTTTAGACATATAACACTAAACACATAAAAGCCTTTGAAAAAGTAAAATAAATTTGTTCCACTATAAGTCCAATTTAAAGAACAACAGGAAAATCTATTTAAGAGAAAAACATAGAATTCACCAAATATATGGGAAACTAACTTGCTGAATACCTTTGAATCAATTTCTTTTATTTTTGTCTAATATTGTTGAATAAAAAAAACCAAACAAACAAACAACAAAACCAAAATATATATGTGCCTTTTATGCCCTGATTTCAGCAGTTATTTTCTGTGTAAAATTTTGACTTCTTTCAGCACAGATTTCATCAGTCGTAGAAGAAAAGCAAGGTGTTTGATTATTAGTCTCAGGAATCATAGAATGTCTGAATAGCTTAGGGAAATATTAAACAGAAAAGTTTTCAAAACCAGGAATAAAAATTACTCTTTAAATCCGTATTTTTTGTACTTAACCTAAAATGACTTGACTATTAAAAGGCAATGAATTCCTATTGGTCCACTTCATTTACTTTGTTGGTATTCAGTGGTTCAGATGTATTCAGTTGAAAGCTAGCCCTTCCCCTATGCCATCTACTCTTGAGACTTTTCAAGTAGTGGAAGGAAATGAGACTGGGGAAGGCAGTGGTTAAATTATTGCCATACTTCATGGTTGAGTCATTTGGGATTATTGAAAGTTGGTATCAATGCTAGTTTTTCTGAAACCCTGGACACTTCTTTACTTGTGCGTGTGTGTGTGTATATATATCTATATCAATTCAAATATTCAAATTTGTGGGAATTTTCAAGAAATTTAGCTCAGAACAAGTATGACTTGCACACTAAGAGTACTTCATGCTGTTCCACTAGCATGATTCCACTCTGATTTAGGCATCTCTCCTGTGTTGAGAAAGTTAATGTATTTTCCTCTTTTAAAAAATACTGTTTCTCTCTCTGTTTCTTTGGTATCTGCATAGACTTTTCGTTCTTGTCTTATATTTGTTATATATATATGCACACTATATCTCAGGAGTCTCAAGATGGTTTTAAAGATTAATCTTTTTCTTGAAATTAGAGTTTCTCAATTCTTGACAGATTTTTTTTTTCCCCTCCCCCAAAAAATAAGATTATAAATGATTTTCAGGGAAATGCAGGTAACAATTATAAGCCCCAAATTCAAAATTAGCGAAACTACTTTTCTTTAATACAAAAAGTATTAACCTAACATCTGAAGATGCAAAAGCAGTGATCAGATCATAGAAGATCATAAACTGGAGAACTGTGGACATGAACATGTATACTATTGGAAAAAATAGTACTAAAATAAAGTTTACTTTGTATTAAGTATACTTTTGTGTGTGGAGATTATTTTGAAAGATGCAGATCTGTATATAACATCTCGTTATGTTATCTTGGAGTGTTCCTCAGCACGTGACTTGCATGCAATTAATATCTGAATATCCTAAATGGAGAAGGATTGTTTTTAAACTGCTACCCTAATTGTATTCTGAACAATGTCCTGTAACTGCCACAGGGATGAGTTGCACTTCACCAACGGCTCTCCGGTTTAGTGTAAGTTATGCCTTTGTGAGTCATCTTTTTTTGAGGTCTTACCTGCCTGAGCATGGGATTATGTTTTCTTATGTGTAGGTGGGACAATTTCTGACACGGTAGTTCTGATGACCTGATTTAGCTGCTGATGCTGAACAACTTCTGTCTTGACAAATGTGTTGATATTTGAACAATCAGTCACAGCAAAGTGTAGTAATTTAAGCAAAAAACATGTAAGGCAATACATAGAAAAACTAATAGAAAGCACATGCTTGAACTATTCCCTTGGACTTGATAATCATAAGGGCTGTGAAAGTCTAGGCTTTCTCTGTGTCCACTTGATTTTTGTCAGAGCACCAGAAATACGATGTGCTGGCCAGCTGCAGGCAGTTTGTTCCTTTTTGTTGGGCCCAGAGTGGACATTTTTGATGACTGTATGTTTGTGTTTTGCTAGGTTTTTAGTGTAATCTTTCAGGCATGTGCTTACATATCCTTGTCTCTGGCCCTTATTTAGACTAAGATAAGTGGAAAAAGGGAAGCATCTTTTTATCAAGAAGTAATTTTCTCCTTGTTGGCTAGGTTTTAGGATTTACAAATCTAGGAGCATGCGTGGTTTTCAACTGAGAGTTGAGAGTTTTCAACTGAGGGAACGAGACACCTGTTTCGGTATACTTAACGTTTCAGTTTTCAGAAGCTCACCCCAATGTTTCCATTCTGATTTTTTTTTCCCCACATAAGAATGTCTTCTGATAATATACTGTGTGAAGTCCTGTTCACGTTTTGTGTTGGACCGAGTTTCCAGCCTGGACTGGCTGTATAACTCGGAGCATGCATTTAATTTATCTGTTCTCAGTTTGCATTGTTTTAAGAGGGGAGAAATAAGGTTAAAATGTCTGGAAGAGTTGCTTCCTTCCTGCAAAGAGCAATTAAACATGGGGATGAAGAGGCACCTCCTAAATGCAGGATGGGTAGGCAGAAGGAAAGAGGAAAGAAAGGGGAAGAATAGCAGAAAGCATCCGGAGCGTGCAGTGTGCTTGCAGACATTTGCAGACTCCCAATGTGAACAGAGAGTAACAATATAGCTAGACACTTTGCAGCATGGAAAAAAAAGCTTTGCAGGGACAGGATGTCCCTGAGGTGGGTTTTGTTACAACTCAGGTAGTCACTGAATCAATTAAAACTCTAGTTGGTGGCATGTTCTCTATGTAAAAACTTAGGACACCGTCCTACTTTATATTCTAATAAAATCTGACTTCTCTGAATTTTGATCTTTTGGGGTAACTCAGTAAAGGAGAATGTCTGGGCACTTTTACCTGAAGGTTCTGTTCAACTTTTAGTCCTATTATGAGTTTGATTTTAAAAAAAACCAACCAAACAAAAAAAAAACCAAACACCAAAACCCAAGAAAACTCCCAAAGCCCAAACCCACTTGAACAGGATTTATCTGCCTGTTTAAACTCTTGAAATATCTTGCACAAGTTAACTTTAATGAAATTCCAGCATGTCTGAAATTCTTAAGACTATTTATCAAATCATCATACCTTGTGCAGTAACACTAAAATAGAAGGGAAAGCTAATGAACGTTTACTTCACTGGGAAATCTAATGAAGTAGTAATTCAGTAGCTGATGGACACATCATTTAAAGATCTGCATACCCAACAGCAGTGTCAGAATATGAGATCAGCTGTGCTATTCCTATGCTTGCTGGGTCTCGTGTACCTTGGCTGTTCTGAGGTCAGCTACTGACTTGAATGTACTTCAACCCTGAGTAACATGTCCACAGTAATTGTTTTAAATTCATCTTATATTTTTTTACTGTATTTACCCATTTAGTGAGGCATTCATCTTGCCAAGTAGTCTTTGCACACGGATATTGTAGAAATCCCCTTACTTGATTTGTTGTGAAAATGCCCCAGGATCTTAGGCTTAGAAAATCTGCTTACTGTTTTGTTTGGGTTTTTTGATACCTTTCACAATGAGTTTTCCTATTCCAAAACTGAGTCTGCAACACTGAATTCAGCCCTTTTTTTTTTTTTTTTTTTGCCTTGGCATGGCAGCAATTGGAATCACATTTTATCTGTCATATATAAGCTCTTATAAACCTTCTCTGACCAGATTTAGTACAGAAGACTTTCCAACTGGACACAGGGATCTTGTGGTATAGTTTTTGAACAGCATTAGTCAGACTTGTCATGAGGATAAAGCTTTGACTCCTCCCCTGCCCCGCATGTGTGTGCTACTGGAAGAAAAAAAAGACCAAAAAGTCCATTAATTAATCTGAAAATCTCCAGCCTAAAATCTACCAGCCCCAACCCCAGAACACCTTCTCCACCCAAAGGAAGCTACCAGCAGAATAAACAAGCCCTGAGTAAAAGCATCTGGGAAAGAAGGAGGAAACAGAGTAGCAGGTTCATGCTTTTCATTGGCTTTCATCTAAGGCTTCTAAGTCTTTGGCAGTGCAATCTTTTGCATTAATTAATAACTTTGCTGTTATTACTTAATCCAGTAATTACTCCTACAGTAATGACTTTTGAGAGTATATTACAAAATCTGGAAAAGACACTGTCTTATGGATCCAGTTCACGAAAACTATTCCATTTTCAAAGGGGAAGTGCTGGGGCAGAAATAAAATAAAACAAAACCCACATATCATATAGGGTACTTTTTGTGAGAAGCAGACTGACCTGGGAAGGTGTGTGGGGTGGAACTAACACGTTTGGTCCACTTCGATTGCTGTGGAAGAAAGCAAAGGGATAGTTCTTACAGTAATGGGATAGTGCAGGTAATTCTGGTTGTAACATTGAAAAAGGTTGAAACAATGAAATCTGCAGAAGAAAATATTAAGTTTTAGATGCCACTTAAGTTTGCATGGAAAGGAAGAGGGGAAATAAAAAGGGAATCCTCACTTCCTGGTGTGAAGGGATGTGTTTCAGCTGTGAGCAGCAGTGGGGAGTCAGAAGCTCCTTACTGAGTAGGAGATTTCTCAGTTATTGTCCTCTAGTAGCTTTAGTTTGGTTTTCTGTACGTTCTTATTTTGTGCTTGGTTGGTTGGGGTTTTTTTTGGATGGAGAATCTTATTTCAGCCTATGTTCTTCTTCAGTAGGAGTCATCTTTCTTTTTGATTCAAGATATATTCAATTTGAAAATCTTTCTGCAGTTCCTGATATGTTTACGTCTCTCTGCTCTAGTGCAATTTATACGTTGTGACAATTTTGTTTTGAAAAAATCAGAGGAGATGCAAGAGTTACAGCTAACAGCTATCATGTACAATCTGTGGTGTGGTTTGGTTTTGGGTTTTTTTTTTTTACATTTTGCCCATCACGATCCTCAATAGAACACCATTTAAAAAAAAAAAATTATCCTGGCCAATGACTTGGAACCAAGTTTTAACAACAGGAGCATGGAGGGATCTGTGGGGGGGGTAAACAGAGATTGTTGTAGGAGAGTACCTCAGATATGTCAGTAAGTTGGACAGTAGAAAGGTACAGCAATGCTTTAAATTGAAGAATAAGAAATGGAAGGTGAAGTGAAAGGTGTGAAGACAGAACTGCCTTTTTTGCTAGCTGGCTTGGCAAAATGTACTGACAGTAGAAAAATAGTTCAAGAGAAAGGCAGGAGAGTTTTTTTCTGTTTTGTTTTTTTTTTTTCCTTCCTTTTTGTCTTATTTAGACCTTGGGTGGGACCCATTGTCATGGTTTTACTCCAGCCGTCGGCTGGGCACCACGCAGACACTCGCTCCGTCCCCCTCATCAGGAAGTGGGAGAGAATCAGAAAAGTGAAAGTGAGAAAACTCGTNTCCCCAAGCCCCTTATAAACCGAGCAGGACGCCATATGGTATGGAATGTCCCTTTGGTCAGTGTGGGTCAGCTGCCCTGTCTGTCCCCTCCCAACTCCCCGCACACCCCCAGCCATCCCGCCGGCGGGGCGGTGCGAGAAGCAGCAAAGGCCTTGGCTCTGTGTGAGCATCGCTCAGCAACAGCAAAAACATCTCTGCACTCTCAGCACTGCCTCCAGCACAAATCCAAACCACAGCCCCATACTGGCTGCTATGAGAATATTAGCTCTCTTTCAGCTGAAACCAGGACACCCATGTAGTCATGTGTTTGCAAGACTTATATACATACCTGGAATGTTCATATGTGAAACCATTTGAAAGTAGTAACCTCAAGATCTGCCTATTAATGGAAACAAATAAAAAAATTGATCTGTCAAAGCTACTTATCTATACAAAACATTTTTGTAACTTATTTTGTATGATTATTGTGGCCTTGCATGAAAATATTTTAATAGGCGTGAACCTTATAAAATGTTTGAAAAACACAACTAGAAAATCAGCTAGCGTTCCCGGGCCTGCCAGGCTCTGGAAATGGTCAGCAAGGGAAATGGGTCTGATGTACACAAAACGGCATCAAATCAGCAGTAGTGAAAACCAGGGTTGTCAGCAGAATGACATGAGCAAACACTTAACGATGTGATGTTTGTCAAGATTTTGCTAGATTAATAATAAATTGATATACATAAATAATTATAGTTTTTGACAGTTTTAATGACAAGTCATCCAAGGAAAAAAAAAATCTGCATATTTGAAATTGAAAAATGTCAAGTTTGAGATGACAGAGGGAAAGAGATGGCTGGGAACAGAGACAGGCAGCTTGTCTAAATATGTGTAATACTAAATACAGGTGATTATATTATTTGAAATTAAAAATAAGCTGTGATTCAGTTATTTTTAAATTGTTAGGCCTTCTCAGCTGCAAATTTCACCAGGTGTTAGAAGCGGTTGTAACAACAAGCACGTTGTGTGTTACTTAAAAATAACATTACTAGGCATCAGTAGTTATCTTTCTACTGAAGAAAAGCTGTTTAGTGTGGTTAGAAGCAAATTCCTTTTTTCTCTTTTCCCTGTGTAATTTAAGATATATTCTAAAACTAATTCAGAAGAAATAGCAAAGATTTGTAAAGGTTGCCTTTTTGAATTTAATATATGGATGAATTAGGTAACTGCTGTATATGCTATGGATATTTTTCTTGCAGGCAGCATCTAAAGCTGAATGAAGAAATACATACCTCTTTTGGCTTGTAAACTATATTTTTAAATATGATCTTATTTCCCTTTATTGCACCTCATCGATCTCACTGTAGCTTAAAGTACTGTGGAAATCAATAGGCAAACATAGAAAACTATTTTTATTTTTTTTACAGCAACTTGTCAACACTAAATATGTACAGAACACTTTAAATATGTAAAAATCCCTTTGTTTTTCCCTTGTTGGCCTGTACCAGTGGGATACATGGATCACCATTCAACAGCTAAGTCAGAAGAAGCCTCAGAAGTCTGGCAGTAAATGAAGCTGTGCTGCTGTGCAGATCCAGTGTCCATGCTATCCTGGATCCAGAAAACACTGGTGGAGCAGTCGTGGTGGTTGCAGCTGAATGTGCTCCTCATGCCATGCATTGTAACAAGGGCCACCAGAAAGTAGTCGGCAAGGTGTGCCTAATTTTACTGAGACCGATGTCAGTCTGACAAACAAGAAGGAAGATGTGGTTGGTATCTAAAAGATTATGATACCACCTATCTATCTTTTTTTTTAAAGATGGTAGCAAGAGAGTCCTCTTCCAAAGTTGTTATTAAAGTGAATATGCCATTCTTTCAGGTTCTTGGCACTGAAACATATAGAGGGCTTATTAGGTTTATATTAAAATAAAGAATATCCTACAAATGCTTACAAACTTCAAAAAAGTATCTTTAAAATAAAGATGGGTCCATTCATTATCACAGTATGATGCAGTATCTCAGGATCTCTTTATCTTAAGACTCTAGTCTGTTTTGATTGGCAGTAAGGATAAAGGGCTAACATACGATTTGCAAGCTATTTATTGGTGGTGATTTTTATTAATGGCTAGACGAAGCTCAGCTTGGGTAAGCTTATTTAGTTGTCATGTATGTTAGGTCTCCAGTTAGCACAGGGTTTGCTAAAGAGGCCTGTTTGTTTTCGTTATAGATGTGTCGAAAGATAAAGTAGTTAAGATGATACTAACACACAGAAACGTAAGTGGTTTATTTTCATGTTATGATGTGAAATTTCATGTGGTAAATGCTAAACTTAGGAAGAAAACCTGAACTCCCTTTTAATCTTTGTGAATCTAAATGCTGTCAACTTTCAAAAAAGCAGAACCTGATAAATCTGTGTGTGCACGGTTTTGTGTGATGCTGATGTTATTGTGATTGTCACTAGACTGAGAAAGTTTGTTCAGTGATATGAAGATCTTGGAATACTAATGTAAACTTACAAGTATTAGATCTAGTACATTTTCAAGAGTGCCTCTGTAGTGTTGTGTGTGCGTGTTCATCTGGCTGTGTCTGAATATACATGAGCTATTTTATACTCTGAAATCGTACAGTATCCTTCCAAATGTATTTGACAAAAACATGAAAGCTTTGATCCGATGCTTTAATTTTATCATACATTTGATCTTTTGATAATTGCAATTACTTTCTACTATACTCATATCCATATTGTGTATAGATGAAAGAAGCACATTGTGTTTGGAAAAGAGTAACACCGCAAAAATGACCTTGTATCTCTGAAGAAGGTAGTGCAAAATATAACGAGCTAATAATTCACAGAATCATATTTCTAAATAATTCTGATTGCTTTTAAGTAATTGCTGGAGGGAGTTAGCTTTTTTATGTTTATAAAGTGAGTAAAGTAGCTCAAATTCAAAACTTTCAGTTGATTTCAACTAGAGTTAAGTTACAGAGTTTCTATTTTATATCTGTGTTGATTTGTCTTACCACCTTGTGGAAACTTGTTGAATTGTCTAGGGAATACGTCAGCTAAATAATGAGTTTATATTTATTGTTCTGTCATTACACAGTCACTAGCTTCTTGTTTCGTAAGAAGGGCACCAAGGTGAACTTAGTTTGTAATGGCCCACGGCAGTCTCTGGCTTTTGGTACCCAGTCATACATACGTCAGTGCTGCTACAGCAGGTTTCCTGTTTCTCAGAGCAGTGGTCCATTGTTCCTACTGATGCTGTTTTTCATGGACTTTGAATACCCTATGAAATTTGACAGTTCTTCCATTGTATGTCTTTACTGCTTACTAAGTTTCTTGCATGAGTGAAAGAATTAATACATCTATATTGCAAATACCTGTTATTTACTCAGCAAAAAAATTCCAGTGTTTAATTTTTGACAGAAAATACTCAGTAGTTAATTAAAAAACTTCATTCTTGCTACTTGTAACCATAAAAATTAGTATTACAAGCAAATGAAATCAATAGTTAAGTTATGCTTGACCCAAGATGTCATCCATTTTGGAAGAGCATCAGTGTGGAAAGTTGTATGAAGAATCTCACTGCTCAGCCTTTTGTGAAGGATGTATGTTATATAGGATAACGAAAATTATGTTAATTTATCTTTACATCACTAAAGTTTTCATGAAGGTTAATTGCATTGAAAGTTTGAAGAGTCTGTATAAAGACAATTAGAAAAGAAATAAATTTTTTAACTTTTGCAGTCTTGTAAAGAACTCACTTCAATTAGTTAAATGATTTCTTAAATACTTAATTGACTAGAAAGTTTTCAGGAATTAACCTCTGCTATTAAAATGCAAATTTCACATGATCTTTCATATATATGAAATTCTAGCTTTTGGTGTACATCCCAATCTTAATTCTGCATTTTCTGCAGTTGGAGGCCACAGAATATTTTCTCTTTAAATTTCCATGTAGATTTCCTTATCTGTTAAGTAGGTATTTTCTGTCTTTTGAGCCGAACAGATGTTTACAAAAAGTATCCCAGTGCTTTCACGACTACTTTAACTGCTGCTTTGTTTTATGGGAAGTTTAGGTTTACAGATTTCTACCTGTAAAAACTGTCTAGTTTTGATCTAAGTTACAGCAGAGAGGGAGAGCTATGTGCCTTGATGTGACAAGTTTATGTATTGATTTTTCTACATAGCTTATACCTTTCTGCTATAGTTTTACTAATAGTGGGGCTCTTTGCCTTCTCTGACCTGGTTATTGAGTATTATTGGAAGACAGTGTAGCTAGAAGATAGTTAGAAGCAACAAAATACTAAAACCCTAACCTTTAAGATTATGGGATTATTAGTAATTTTTTTTATATATTAAAATGTGAAATGTTAGTCTTTAACACTGTACATATATTTATTTTTAGGTAAAAGTAGTCACATAAAACTCAAGGGAGCTTATCTGTGTTCTTAGAATTCAATATACACATCTTCAATCTTCCTTTGAAATTTTTAATAATTACTAATACTGGCTGTTGTAAAATTGGTTTCATTTCTTTCAAGAAAATAGACCTATTTGACTTAAGCTACTTCATGTGTCCTTTCCTTTGAAAGCAAATTGCTTATCTTTGGAAGTGGGATTTATCATGATGGCAATAATAAGATTAACTGTAGAAGTCCAATTGAATGCCACTATAATTGGGAATGAAGCTATTTACTTCTCAGGCATGTATTCCCAAGCAGAGCATGTTATTTAGTGTGCACGTACCTTCCTTCAGTGAAATTAGACAAGCTAATTGTTGTATTTACTTAATAAATTACATGTAGCACACACAGAGAAGCACTAGATACGCAAAAATACAAAGCAATTAAAAATTCATTGTCACCATGAGAAAAGAGTTTGGAAATACCAGAAGAATGTGAGATCTCTGAGGATAACTCAAAAAGTAGAGCGAGTAGGTTTGTCCCTCCCACCCCCCTGCCCAAATAAACCACCACACCCCCCCCAAAAAAAAACAAAACGCAAAACCCAACCGAAAAAACCCAACACACTAAAAAAACCCAAAACAAACAAAAACCCCAAATAAACAAAAAAACCCAACCAAACAAAAAAACCCAAAACAAACAAACAAAAAAAAAACCAAAAAACCCCCCACAAAACCAAAAAGTCACACACTAAGGTACACAACCAAAAAAAACTTAGATTAAGGAGACTGAAGTTTTTACAACACTGGGACTTCCATTTCTAATCAGGGCCTTAGGAACTATAGGGCTTTTATACAATACTCCAATTAATAATTATGTGGACAATTCCTTACTTCTCAGGAATTTTAATGTATAGTTACCTCATGATATACCAACACAATTACTGTGCCAGTATGCCAGTAGCATAGTAATTTTGGTTGATGATCTTTGAATCTTAGGTATATTTCTAAGTGGCTACACTTATGTTCAGATTTCCTGTATAATCCCACATATATTTGAAAGTAACAACCTGGTGTAGAATGAAACATTTTTAAATGAGGTTTAGTTCACTTTTTCAATTGAAGTATGATTATATTTAGTCAGGAGCCATCATGAAACAGCAATTGTTTTGGCTATCAATATTTTACAAGACAGTCTCAAGGTCACTTCAAGCATGTAAACCATTTTACTCTCTATTTTTGTCTAATGACTACAATTTGCTGTCGCAGTAATAGTCTGACACTGGGAAATCACAAAAACATAATGTTGGAAAATGCAGTTGCTTAGAAGGTTTTTTGCTGTGATGCTGATCCAACTTGAAGCACTTGCTGAAAGAAGTTGCAGTTTTGTGGGTCTCTAGATTATATTTCTGTATAGTAGGTGTTTTTAAGAGTGATTCTTATTTGAAAAAAAATAAATTAAGAAGTAGCTCCTGTTGACAATATTGCAGCAGCAAAACCAATATAGCATTTATTAAAACCTCACAAATTTTTCCTTGCTGGTGTATGGTTTTGTTGTTTGCCCTTATGGAAACTGGATGTGGAGAGAGAAACTTCATGGTTTCATTTAGTAGTAGAAATTTGATATATTTCACTAAACTACATGATAATGGTAAATAAATATTTTAAATGCTATTGGTATTGATTTTCAATTGTTTTCCTAGGAAAGAACTTTGTCTCACCAGAGCGTGTTTTATACTGCTGCCATGAATTTTACGTTTTCTAAAGTTAAGTGAGCCTTATTCATGCTAGCTTAGTTTCAAAATATTACTACTTTGGAACGTAAACCAGGGGAGATCACAATTTTACTGGTACTGAGCACGTTTGAAGGACTTGCTTACATATAGTATTAAACAAGTTTATAAAAATTAAATAGATGGTTTATGTATGCAGAGTTGGTCACCTTATACATTGGGAAGGTTCTGCAGCCATTGGCAGAAGTTAATTCTCTCTCAGTATGAATAGAGCCAAGTGTTTTTGTGCTCAAAGGGGTTTCCCATTGAAGTGCGATGTTCAAGTCTGTCTTACCATAAGTATTTGATTTGCTTAATGACTCTCTCTTGGACCTTCAGCCATACGTTTCTTCTACAGCCTTTTCTTAAACAGTGAGAGAGGGAGGACCTCATCTCAGTCTAGTTTTGCAGTCATGTACTAAAGTCCTAGAACATGAAACCTATCAGATCGAACTTTGTTGAGCATAAGGATTGACTATTATCCTGCAGGAGTATTTAAAATTCTGTTATGAAAAATGTTATGTACTCTTTAGGTAGTTACATTGTCATGTACTCTCTTAGAAAAGTGTAAAGCCTGTTCGAATAAGCAGTTGTGCGCTAGAAAAACATAAAGAAGAAAACTGCTTCATCTAAACCTTGTATGTATACAAGAGCCTACGATGACATCTAAGAGATGCTGTGTTATAAAATTTTGTTAGATTATCCACAGTAAGCCTGTCTAGTCTTCTAGGCATTGTAATATTTTAAAGTTTTTGCTGAAGTACTTCTGTAAGAGCACTGAGTTTTTAATACTTGTACAATGAAGAGCAGCAGGCATGTAACAAGTGGTTTTAATAGTCCTCTGCGAACCACTAGAAGCGTCTGCAGTTCTTGTGGATTATGCAAAGCGCCTGGGTACCCTGTTTAGTCAGTCTGGATGGCTTGGCACCTCCCTATCAGTTAAGCAGTCTGGATCTAGCCCTCAGGGCACTGAAGTAAGATTTGCGAGATGCACCAGTGGCCATCCCTGTGCTGACAGGTAGCAGTGTGTCACTAGTATCACCCTTGAGACAATAGCTGGGCTGCTTTGGGGTGCTGTGAGTGGTATTCCTGAAGAACTGTATTTTACATTGCTGATGGCTATGACTGTACATATTGGCTGGGTAATGAAAGATACACGAAAATCTTAACAGAAGTTGATGTCTATTAGCAGCATTCAAGGGCCTGAATAATTCAAAGTACTTTCTATACCAACACAAAAAACCAAAGTAAACCACATGTCAAAAACATTAGCTGTGCGGATGTTTTTACAATTTTAAACCTACTATGGAAAAATCATGTTGCTTATAAATGTTCTTCATTCAGGTAGAGGACTAGCAAGTAGTTAGTTTTTCTCTTCATTTATGCTCAGTTCCTAGCAACTTTCATTTTATTACATCCTTTGTAGTTTAATTCCCTAGCAAAATCTTCCCAAATTTGAAAAGGCATAGCCTTTTCTAAAGCTAATGCAATTGTTGTTTATTACAGGAAAATATTAGCTTCCTTGGCTAAAGGTGCCATTTCATTTGCTTCTACTGTTTTTTCTCTTATTTACTTTAATCCTGTTGAGATCTGAGCCTTTTTTATTTTAACAAATATGGATCACCATTGTTTTCCATTCACGTACTCAAAAATAAATGCTAAATTCATTAAAACACAGGAAGAACATACCATTGTTGATACTTATTTGGCATTACCTAAAGCGTGGTATGTTCACTACTCTGTTAAACAAGAGAATAAGATAAAAATATATAAATACACCAGTTCAGAAAAGTTGCCTAATTTTATCGGGCAAAATGTTGGATCTCCCACCAGGCTTCACAGGAAACCTTGAAAGCGATTATGGTAGTCACAAAAGTTAATTAGTTTTGTAACTGTGTTCTGTTAAAATGTTGCTTTAGGCAGTGTATTCTGAACACAGAATCTTTATCCGCTTTGGTTTTAGAAGATTTTGAGACTCCTCTTGTGGTAGCAGAACAGTATTGTATCAGCGCTACAGATGAACAAACTGGTTGGATTTTACACAAATGCAACTTCTACCTTCCTTGTTTTGTGATCCACCTTGCTATGTGAAATATTTACAGCCCCTTCCTTTTAACTTGGATTTAAAGATAAAATATTTTATTTCAAAAAGTTCATAAACATAGAAGCTTATTGTGTACATTACAAATTAATACCTTCTTCTTCTTCCCCATGCAAAGAGTGCTTATGCATTTTTCTTCTTTTTCCTAGGTGAGTAACTGAAGGTTAACAGAATTCCTGGTTGTCAAGTATGCTTAATGCTTTGCTATAGTATGCTGTGGGTAAGTAAGAAAAATATTACATATTATTTTGTGGTGTGGTTTGTTTTTTTTTTTAAATGAAGACATAAGCAAAAATGAATAATGGGTAATAACTTCTGAAAGGGGATTTTAATCCACGTCATAACTGGCTACTATATTAACACTATGTAAAAGCTTGCAACAGATTTGAAAAAATATTTCGTACGAAGAAGCATCGATGGTAGGCGTTATTAGGCTTCAGAGAATTTTCTGACTGTTCTGCCCTTTTGTCATTTGTATTATATATTTAGGGTAGAACTGCAAACTTAGACAAGTTTGTAGATGTGAAAATATTTTGGTTTCTACAGGAAAAAAAGTGTACATGAAAGTAAACTAAAATACGCTGTTGTACAAATTAATTTAGGAAAATTTCCGAGATGTAAAAACTATTTTGTGCTTGAGACTGCTACACTTATGAATAACAGTCTTGTTAATATTCATGCATTCAGATATTCAAGACAGAAATTTTCTATTAAAAAATTTAGCAAATGAGGCTGATTTGGGATGCTTGGCAGTCATTTTGTTATAGCGTCCTTATTTTGGCTATACCATTGTTTGTCAAAACCTTGACTGCTACTTTGCAGTTAATCTATTATACTTTTTCTTTATATGTTAAAAAACATCCTCGAGAGAAGATGGAGGGAAGGTTAGGTAGATATTTTGTGTATTCAGGTATGTGTTGGTTTATAGTGTTAGGTAGCAAGTTAACTTTCAAGAACTAATAAAACACACTTGAAGTTCAGTTGTCTTGCACAATAAGCAGTGTTTTCTCTCATTTGAAAACCCTGTTTTTACAAAACTTGTCCTAGCAAATCTCAGACTATTTACTTCAATTCAAATACAGGGAGTAAAGGGATAAAACTAATGGAAGTGAGTGGAAATCTTATTTTCGAGGGTCAGTAATTCACCCCCTATGAAATTATTCATTGTTATATTATTATCATTCAGTGATTCCTTAGATAATAGCTACAATGTATAGATTACTGATTGAACCAAACTTGATTCAAATGTGAATGTAGTTTGCAGACTTCAGAGGTATTTCATATTCATTTCCCACTACTTGGTATGTAAATCTACCAAATGAGGCAACTGAACTTTAGTTTACTGTCTGTTCCCTTTATCAGTTCTGTTGTTGGGAACTATTCACAGCTGCATGTATCTTTATATGTAAATGAGCTTAAAGCAGGCTCACAAGAGGAAATATTGAGGTCATGCATTTCAATACTAGGTTGGATTCTACCTAGAAACTTAGATTTGAAAAAGGTAGTCCAGGCAAAAGAAAATTAATATGGAAAGTAGAAACAGTTCCTTCTTTATCAGTAATTTCTAACATGAAACAATATATTTTTTTAAATGGCATTTTTATGGCAGCCTTAGCTATTGGAGAAGCCTCTAACAGTATAGGAATGGTCCCAAAACATTGGTGACTTACATATTTCAAATGTGGGATAAATTATATTCTTCTTATATGGTCTATAGAAATAATCTGACTTGCATTTAATGAAGCTCAAAAGTAAAACAAAGCAAAAGGAAGTGAAATTTTAACTTAGTTAACAAACAGTATTAGGAACAAATCGGTTTGAAAATACCAGTGCCCGTTTTCATTGCTTACCTGATTAAGTAAGTCTTTTAAGAGGGATACAGTGTGTTTTCTAAATATAGAACTCTGTACATAAGATGATCTATATTTTATAATTATAGCTGCCTTAAGTTTCTACAGGAGTGCGTTTTCTGACATCTTTATCAATTACATCAGCTTTGTTAACATGCTAAAATTATTCTTCATATCTTTCTTTGAGTAGGCTGGTCTTACTATACTACAGTAGTAAAGGAAAACGCTTGCTTTTGTAAATATTGGAGACATTTTACTGCACCGCTTAAAAAAAAAAAAAGCAGTTGCATTTTTGTAGCCAGGTTGATATTTCTTTGTGGTTCACATAAAACTTGGTATGAACTCTTCATTAGTTTATAGTTAAAGCTGATTAAAGCTTCAGTTCTATAAGAACAAATCAGTTAGACTCCTTCCATCTTACTGTTCTTCCTGCCCCTCCTCCCCCAGCCCTTTGAGATTGTTTTGTGATGTTAGTTGAACCATAGACTGCCAAAAATCTAAAAATAACTGCTGGAAACAGGAGCATCTTCCCAAATCTTTTAATGAACTGGTTTAAAATTCAGCTGACGCAAAAGCAGGCATTGCGCTTCCTATCAAAACCCAGAGGCAATTGCGTTCGTGCTGTCTCTCCTGCGGCTATGAAATCAGGGTACAGCCAAACTGCACAGTTTCTGAAGTACCTCAACAGTTTGAGCAGTCAGGACTGTGTCTAATGAAAAGTGTGTTTTAAAATATGGCTTGATAAAGGATTTTCCCTCATCTGCAGGTAACTTTAATATTTCATTATTTGCCCCAGTTTGAGATGAAATTTGAATTTAGTAGGCTTTTAAGCACTACATCTGTGTCTTGGTTTATTCTGGTTGAAGGCAGAAAAAACCTAAAGCAATAGTCTAGTATTTTGATAATCTGTTACTTATTCTTTTTCTCTTGGAGCTGTGTTTTGGTGAGGTTTTTCAGGTATTCTAACTTTGGGTTGGTTTTTTCCTTCGAGACAAATGTTGTGTTCATCATTTAAAAGAAAGGCAGCTTCTTACCCTTTTATTCCTAGCGCAAATAAATCCTTTAGAATGTCTGCATTGTACTTCAAAGTGAGACAATAAAAGTCTTAACACCTTAGACTTTATAAATTTAAATTTCTTGCATATGGAAGTACTACTTGTGGAGTATTTTTGAGATTTCACCAATTATAAATCAAATCATATATTCAATTATATCTGCAAATCTTGTGAAACTAAGATCAGTTTGAAGCTTGTCTATTTATACACTTTCTAGGGGACAGTTTTTGGCACCAGTTATGGAAGGGTCTAAACAAAAGCTGTTATTTTGGTGGTGTGGTGTTTTTTGGTTTTGTTGTTGTTGGTTTTTAGTTTGTTTGGGGTTTTTTTTGTTGGTTGGGTTTTTTTGTTTGGTTTTTGTTTTGTTTTCTTTAAATGCTTTTTTTGGTAATATCTACTTACTCAGAAGAAGGTCTGTGCCTAAAATCAGGGATTTTGTTCCTATCAGTTGCTGATTTGTGTATCAAGTGTGGTTTTCTTCTCTGAAGTCTTTTTTATTATCTTGATAAATTTTCTGTATACACCAGATAAAATCTAGTAGCAATGGTAATTCACTCTGTGGACTAAAATGCCTTAAATTTCAGACGGTTTTGTAGAGTTCCATTGAAAAGTAGACAAGTTAGCCTTTACAGTGGTAAGTTAAATGGCACAGAGACTGCATTTAAATAAGCAAACTGCTTGTTTGTATGTATGTGAAAATGATTCTATTTGGGATTTTCTGTGCATGTTATCTGCTATTAAGTAGATGACTTCAAGGCAGCCCAGGGAGAATGGAGAACAGAGTAGAACAGCTGAGTATAGCAGATCAAACAAAAGTGTGAACAAAAAATTAGGAAGAATCATTTAATCAAGCTGAAGATCTGAAGTGGAGGCAATAGCAACTGAAAATGCTCATGCATCAGCTGACGGACAAGGCTCAAGCCTGGAAAGCTGGGAGGTCCGTAACAGCAGCGTGAGGAACAGGAGCGGGCGAGGCTGGAAGAGCATCAGCAGCCAGGTTAGGAACGGGAATGTGCACTGGGCTGGATGGGACAGGGCTGGGGGTGAAATTGTGGAGGGGGGGTGAAGGGAGACGCTTAAGCCAAGTGAGGTAGCTCACAGGGTGAGCTGCCCCATGTCAAGCCAGAAGTGAGGCAGCTTCAGGTACCTGGTGTGCTGGGAGTGCCAGCTGGCATGCTCAGGGGTGGGCTTTGCCCTCCACTGCCCTGGAAGTTGGTTCTGGCCAGTGGCATGGGATGTGCTGCAGCTTGTTGGCCAAGTGGGCCAGGCAGGGGCAAAGAGCGTGTGGAGTTAGAGTTTAAAGAGGGAGAATACACAGTGTGGCATTTATGATAGCTCTCCTAAAAGAGTTCATGTTTATTGCCAGCAGCTTTGCACATAGGTATATGACACTAAATATTTTTCCATATCAAAGCTACCATGTAATGACAACCTGCATTAAGCAGAGTAATTACTAAGAGAAACTTCACAAAGATTTGTCAAGTCTACAGCATATTTCTATGCAGTGAATGGAGGCTGCTGCTAGGGGCAGAATGTACTTTGTCTATGATCTGCGATTTAATTGAACATCTTGTTATGTTTTTGTTTTATTACTTATAGCACAGAAAATATGCTATGTGACTTCCAATATAAATAAAATATATTATCCTTCATTCAGCTTGCAAGATAGTGATGTACAGGAGTAAGGTGATAATAAGGATAAGGCAAGGAGAGAATGTAAGCTCTCTGAGATGGTGCTCACTGGGAGATAAAACAGTGTGGTGATATAAAGACTCTTAATTTGATGTAAAAGCAATAAAATAATAAAGATCTTTTTTGGTTAAGGTTTGGTTTTTTTTGGGAGTGTTTTTGTTGGTTGTGGAGTTTTTTTCTTCAGAAGATACACATCTTTTAGAAGACAGGAGGTAGCCTTCTACCTGGGTTAGCTCAGAAAAGGCAGCTGAGCAACTGAGGTGACACAGAATCTCTTGAATTGAAGTTGCTTGTTGTTCTTGCAGAATGACCTCTAGTCTAGTTTGTACTACGCAGGAATTGGGATAGAGTGAAAAATACTAATTCATGAAGTTGTCAGTTTGGACAGCCTCTCTGGCTACCTGGATGCTCTTTTCCATGATGCTCATATTTTCTTTTTTTTTTTTCTTTAGGTTTTTTGTTTCTTTGTTTTTGTGGTGGGTTTTTTTTTTTTTCTTCAGTGGAGACAAGTACAGAACAAAGTTGGCTGGCTTGCAGACCTGTTCTTGTTAGGTGCCCATTTCAGTGATGGTGACTTTTGTGAGTGGGCTATCATTTCTCCCCACGTTCCTCACCCCAGGCTCTTTCTGTTCTGCTGTGCTGTAGCTTTCATCTAGGGAAGCCCATTTCCTTCCTTCTCAACTTACTCCCATGCCTTACTTTCTATGGATTATATAGTTAGGGTTTTTTGGGTTTTTTTTGAAGAGGAAGGAAGCACAAGTTTCTTTTCTGCAAGGAATGAGAGAAGACTTATTCTGGTTATTTGTGTCTGGAAACCTCTGCGTCAGTCTCCTCTCCC
>VWZZ01004266.1:0-19227 GCA_013399095.1 Psophia crepitans | reverse complement strand
TTTTTTTTTTTTTTTTGGTAGAAGTAATTAAAAATGTGGGAGGCCACACAGAAAAGCGTATCAGGTGAATAATTTAGTGGTTTCCTTATTTGTACTGCGAGTGGAAACTTTGAAGCAAATATTGTTTTAGACAATGCTCAGTGCTTCAACAGGAAACAAAGAGGCTTTCTGGAGAATGGTCAGTAGTAGTAGGCAACTTGTGTGTACATGAAGACCTGAGATTCAGGTGCTGCTTTTATGTCAAACAGAAGAGGAGCCAACACATAGTTCTTCTAAATGTGAAATGCAGATCATAAGCAATCTGCTGTTAATGTCAACATGGTATAGTGTTCTCAGTGCTTTTGACCAGAGACTGGCAAAATCTAGTTTGGATTAGAGAATGGTTTCTGAACTAAAATACTCTTAACAGCAGTAAAAATTATTGCACTTTGATAAATGGTACTTTTTGTTCTCAGAGTTGTTTTTTTTTCCTGGAAAATTCATGCTAGATTCTACTCTCACATTTCAACAAACCTAGTAAAAATTTACACGGAGCTTTATCTTCCTTAAAAGCTTACTGCACTATAGATACAGTCTGTCCAGTATTGTATGTCTCTTAGCTTTTTAACATTAGAACAATTCTTAAATATTTTTGACTATAAAACTATTTTAGACTTTTCCATATCATTTGCAGTTACCTACACGAAATTTATTTTTTGCAGTCTTGCAACCATTAGCTAAAAGTAGAAAACTCTAAGCAACTCAATTTTGTTGGGTCATTCAGGTCCCTGATTTCTTATTCATAATCTCTTCTAACAGACAGTTAGTTAGTGTTTTATCCTAAGTTTTATCCTAGTTAAAGTCTGTCTAGTAAGCATGTCTGTAAAACCATAGCCAATGAGATGAGCTTTAATTTATCACCAAATCAATGACATATTTGTGTCGTTATGTAAGTTACTGTTTTTGTCTATATGGCTTCCAGGAAAGGACAAGAATGAAAAATAACTATCCAATATTAAGAAAAAAACAGAAGCCTACATTTTTTATTTATGTAATAAACCTGGTTAAAAGGTTTTTTTTTCTGATACAAGTTTGCTCGGTTTGGTTTTTTTTTAATTATTATTATTATTTGTTTGGTTTGCCTTTTATTGTGCCAGGTGTTTTACTGACTTTTTTTTCCCTAGTAAACAAGCTCAATGAATGGGATTGTTTCACGTACTGCTATTTTAGGGACATAATAACAGGTTTCAGACATGAATGTGGTCTCTGTAATGTAGTCCATTAAACAGAATGAAAACCAATGCCCTTTTTATGATATTGTGTATGCTTTATTAATAAAATGTTACCATCTGATTGTGAATATATTCAGGCAAATTGTTTTTAACTCAGCCTTGTTGACTGGAAGCACTGATACACAACTGGATGCATTTACTGAACTGGATTCAGCGTAAGGAACTTCTGAGGTTTTTATGGGAGGTACCTGCAAAAAGCTAAGTGACCTCATGTGGATCTAGTTTGTTATTATTTTGTGTGATTATACCTTGTATACTTACAACTCTTACTGGTTGAAGTGGGCACTTTTCTAAGTGGATTAGTATTACCCCTCCTTGTAAGGTAAATTATACTAGTTATAGGCTATTTCACTGTTCTTCATTAGGCATTTACTGTTTCTTTTTTTGGTCTTAAAATGAAATTACTGCACTTTTTATATATTTTAGTTTGGTTTTTTATATTTGTATAATTATATTTGTATACTTGTCCCATGTTGTAGCTTCTTAATCCAGGGCCTGTAATCTATCAATAAGAACTGTTAGTGGAAAGATTGTATTTGACTGAACATATTTTTTGGTTTTGCTGTCTTTTGTCTCTAAAAATTCTGACATATTCTTTTCTAGCTTTTTGGTTTGCTTCTTTCCACTTCATCATGTTTTAGGCCTTGTAACAATTCTCTTTCTACTATTTATTCCTCACTGCAAATTTTAATTTTCCTTTCTACTTTATCTCTATGTTCGCTTTATTGTCTTGACTACTTTGTTGCTTCACTGGACAGTAGGAAAAAAGTAATTGAGACTTAGATCCTACAGTAAGCAATTCTCATTCTTTGAGGGCAGAAGTGACTCTCAGTACAGAGTAAGCTATATAATATTACACTTGTTTCATGGATTAAGTAGTGCTAAAGTGTTAACCATGTTAATGGTAAATAATTAAGAAGTTAAAAGTGATTTTAACTTGCTTCGTTCAATGGCAGCAGCCATTATAATTTTTTTTTTTTAATTTTTACAAATTTATTTAAGCTGCAGAAGAAATATTGGAACACTTGGCAAGTCAAGGAGAGACTAATTTGGAAAGCTTTTTTCCTATTACTTTTGGATGTGGAACTGATAATTTTCTGGGTTTGGTTCTTCTTTAATATAAGAAAAGTCTTGCTTTAAGGTCTTTTGGATGGAAATGTTAGTCAAAATGAGCTTAAAACTCTTATTACTACTGCTTCTGATGAATAATTTCATTTTCTTGAAGGTAAAATAAGACAAATTCATACAAATTAAAAAAGTAAAACTATAACATCTACCTTTTATTGATGCACTGACCTATTTGCAGATCATGTGCTAGAACAGGAAAATCTTAGCACATGGATTTTACTACTTTCTAAATGCCAAGGCACATGCTTGCCAAGATCAAGCTATTTTAGGGTACAGAGTAATTATTTCTCTAGCAGTAAATGTAGTTGTTTAAAATGGTCGCCACCTTACTAGTGATTACCATCTTTGCACCTGAAATAATGGGTTGTCTGAATGTTGTTCTTCAAATCACAGTGTGGCTCCTAGCAAATCCAAATAACTTTGTGCTGAAATGACTAAACAGAGTCAATAATGAGCATCTGGTGCAGTAAGTTTTCAATTATTCCAGCTAGCTGTGCCAGAATTCATCTTTCTATGACCTTAGTCATCAATTTTGCCAGTCATTTTGCTCATTGACTCACGATAATGTTGCAATAGAAAGTCTCGACTAGTTAAATCAAAGTCTTTTTCAGAAACATAGTCAAAGAATGAAAAGATTAAAAAAAAAAAAGAAACAAATCAAGAAAAATCTGAGAAAGGGCAAAAATGCTGGTGTCAAACTCCAAACCATTTTCAGAAAGCAGCAGAAATCAATAGAAGCTTTAAGTGCTTTGAAAACCTCTGTATCCCTCTCTATGGTTTGTTTAATGTGGACTTGGACAGAAGTGCCAAAGACAAAACAATTGTTCCTCAAATCCCAAAAGCTGACCGAACGGCAAGAAGGGTCCTATTCCTTCCTATTTTTAGTTCTGTTTTCATAGATGCCAGTGTGGAGTAATTTTTTCTGTTTACGTCGAAAATTCACATTGTGAATTCACTCTACTTTTTCATCCCTTGATTCACTACTTAAGGTACATATTTACAGACTGTGATCATGGTTTTTTGCTAGTATGCTGTTTTTGTTACCATCGCTATTTTATCATCTTGAACTCAATGGTTTCAATGAAATAATTCAGTCTATCATAATTTTTTGTGGTTGTTATGGAGAATTCTGAGTAATACCACACTGAATAGTGCAGGTTACCTGTAACAGTGCCAGATCTGTGGCTTTGTAAAGTGGTGTTCTCTACCTGTTTTTACAACACAAGATCATGCTGAGCATTCATTTCACATGATATCCCAGAGAGAAATGATACCTTTCTCTTGCTTCCTTTTCTTTTAAATTAAGATGTATTCTCCATATAAAAATCAAAGGAGGCTGATGCATGCCATGCCATAGTGATCTCTTTCAGCAGATTATTCTCTTATGCTGCAGTAATCTGTTTTGGTTTAAACAGTTGGTAACAATTCACTAAAGCAACATACAGTAGTAGTTGGCAATGTCAAGAGATTTTTCATCTGTTTGTTGGTTTTTTGTTTGGTTGTTTTGGTTTTTTGTTTGTTTTTTGTTTTTTTTTTTAATATCGGGATATTTTTATAATAAAAGTGGACTAGTTATAAGACCTTGAATATTCTTTTAATAACCAAAACATGATTAATTCTTAAATTTTGTGTGAATATTTCCTATACATCTTCATGTTCCTATATTCTGTTCTTAATGTATAACTACCAGCTCTAACTGGAAGATGTTGAACTTTCTGGTACCTTTTTGCTTAGCAATTCCACAAGATTTGGAAAGGTGAGAGAAACTGATATTCAGGTAATTGTCAAATTTGGCCTGGCCATCACTGATAAAGACCTTCATGTATGGGGTTGGGTTTTTTTGCTTTTGTTTTTACTGTTGAACCCATGTACGTGGTGTGTACATAACACATAGTTAATTATATGAAGTATATTTTTTTTAAGGATGCACTTCTAGTCTCTTCTTTTTCACTCCTAATTTGGTGTTTTAAATTTACACTAGCAGCTACCAAGCCAGCTCTTCTATTGTTTTGTGGTTTTCTTAATAAAGGAGAAAGAGAAGAAAGTTGGATGGTTTTTCAAATACTGTATTGTGAAGGTTGAACTACAAAAAAAAAAAACAAAAAACAAACAAACAAAAAAAAAACCCACCCAGAAAATGAACTTTCAACTTTCTTCTGGACCTTAAACATTGCAAAACTCAGTATTTATACTTCCACTCCATAGCATTAAAGAATTGCTGTCCACTGCATGAATGGACTTCTCAGTTTCTTAAAATGCTTAGACTATATTTACCAGCTGCCTTTCTTCTGTTAATCGCTTCCACACACTACACCCAGGGAGGTTGCTTAGCAAACAATGCTGCAGTGGCTTGCAGACCTCTTCCTTTAACGTGTAGGCAGAAACAGACATGCAGTTTGACACATGCATCTGTAATTAATTTTTTTTATATGTGAATATATAGATGCCCTGGTTTCAGCTGAGAGAGTTAATTTTCTTCACAGTAGACAGTATGGGGCTGTGTTTTGGGTTTGTGCTGGAAGCAGCACTGATAGTGCAGAGATGTTTTTGCTGTTGCTGAGCGATGCTCACACAGAGCCAAGGCCTTTGCTGCTTCTCACACCGCGCTGCCGGCGGGATGGCTGGGGGTGTGCGGGGAGTTGGGAGGGGACAGACAGGGCAGCTGACCCCAACTGACCAAAGGGACATTCCATACCATATGGCGTCATGCTCGGTTTATAAGGGCCTTGGCAGGAAGAGGAAGGGGGGGCAGCAGCGTTCGGAGTGATGTCGTTTGTCTTCTCAAGTCACCATTACGTGTGACGGAGCCCTGCTGCCCTGGGGATGGCTGAACCCCTGCCTGCCGTGGGCAGTGGGGAATGAATTCCTTGTTTTGCTTTGCTTGTGCACGCGGCCTTTGCTTCACTGATTAAATTCTTGTACCTGAACCCACGAGTTTTCTCACTTTCACTCTTCTGATTCTCTCTCCCTTTCTGATGAGTGGGAATGAGCAAGCATCTGCGTGGTGCCCAGCCAACGGCTGGGGTAAAACCATGACAATAGGAGACACCTCTTACTGACTTCAGGATAAGTTTAGTATTAATACATGAGTTGGTGCTATTTTACTCTAAAAGACATTGTGTTATGTGCAATGCCAATGAAAGGACTTGTATGCTGATGGCTGAAAATATACTTCACCACTTTATAATCATCTCAAAGAAAGTTATTTTGAAGACAAGAGATTCCTCTGATTTATAGATTCTGGATACCTAGGAGTCCTTTAGTACCAAGGTCATTACCCTTCAGTGGCCTGTGGTTCAGCTTATCAAAAGAAAGGGGATATTAGGTCAGACTGAGGTCTGCTGACTCTGTTTCCTGAATAGGCTTTTTTACAGTAGATAAGATCATTTGGAAAAAGCGCCTCATAAAAATGTCAGAGAGACAATAAAAGGATTCATCTGAAAATTGATATATGGCCCCAAGACTGGTGCTTGCCCTCCCAAGATGGGAAAACAAACTTGAATTAATATTATTCTTCTTGAGTAATTTATAAAAGAATAGCAAATCTTGGGTATATAGGGAAATTAATTTTCAAGTGAGAAACTTCTTCAAGAAGTATTTACCTCTGCTTGTTACTGAATGGTAGTTTTAAGCTCCAAAGATGTACTATATTGTAAATAATTGCTCATAAAGAAGGAGGTTATAAAAGGATAATTAGAATTTCCAATAAAACTTAATAAAGTGGTTGAGGATTCTTTCTAACAAATAATTAATGGTTTTATTGAATAATGAATATGATTTCTCTACACAGACAGTATGCGGGACTCTATCAGCTCTTACTCTGTGTCTTTGACATCCATGTATCGGTGGTCTGTTTCTAGCAGTCCGCATTTTCGTCAATACGAAAGACAAAGGAAAACTTCCATATAGAAAGTTTTCCATATTTCCTTTGTGCTTCCCATACAAAGGAAAATTGACATATAGAGCTTTTCTGAGCAGTGGAAGTTTGGGCTGAGGGATAGTGCCTGCAGGAAATAAGGACTCCTCCAGAATGGGTTGGCAGCTTGCAAGGCAGAGAGTAGTCTGTGTTGTAGGGGGAGGTAACTTGGAGCCTGGCACCTCTGACTCTTGCTTACCTAAAGAATTTCTGCACCTGTACCAGGTGAAGAAGCTTTATTCAGGAAAGTCATCAGAATACTTACAATTCCTGAATCATCTAAGATTGGCTTCACTCTGGGTAGCCCCTTGGGAAATCTAATTGCTAGCAGCTTCTTAGTGGTCAATATTATAGATTGCTTTTTACAGAAAGATCAAAGAAAAGATCAAGCTGTACTTCTTATTTGAAGATGGGAGGGAGAAAGGACAGGTAGGAAAGGGCAGGGAGCTCAATAACAGAATGTGATCTGCACACTGGGGCATTGAAGCAACTTTTCATGGTAACGTGGCATTTGATGTTGGTGGTCCAGAAGTAAAGCCCAAGTATGAAAACAAAATGGAATAATTAAACACTAGCCACCTCTAGGTGTTAAGCAGATAATTTCCTATGGAGGAAAAAAAAAGGTTTGTCATGTTTTGCTATAGAAGAAAAAATGTTTGATTGTTTATTTTCTGAATCCAACCTATATTTCAAGCTATTATATATATTTTTAAATTAAAATAAATCTAGATTCTGTTAGTTTTTGAGGAAGTAACTCTACCAAAGAAGTCATGTTTGATATGACAAATGTAAGATACGTAGATGTACTGAACACTTATTGAAAACAATGATGACAGCAAAAAGGAACGTCATCTGTTTCTTTATGAAATGAGAAATACCTTCTTCCATAAATCAGACATTGAGTGTCTTATTTTTTTGTATTTCTTCTTTCATCTTTTTGGAGTGTTTTGGTCCAGTTACTGTGCGAGTGCTTTAAGTAACCAATGAGAGTTGAATACTTGGGGCATTAGGTACTTACTGGTAATTAAATAAAGTGAGTATGCAGCATAGATAAAACAAGGCTACAAGAATAATGGGTTTTGGAGATGTCTTGTTCATGAGGGTCTCAACTTCCCATTATCTGGGGCTGTATTAAAGGTAAACAAAGTAGCAAACGGAAGCTACAAGGGAAAAGAGTTGTTTTACAGAATCTTTTGGCTGATTAACAGGTAAGTATGTCAATTTATATAATCAATGTTCAAAAATAATCTTTTACTCGTTAAAAAAACATTTGTGACACAAGCCTAAGTTCTTTGAGCTCTTCAACATGATCAGGCAAACTTTCAGTTGGATTTCTGTAGAAAATGACTGCAGAATATGAGAAAAAATTAATTTATAAACTCTATTTTTGTCTGAAAACTAGTACTTGTAGAATGGCTTGATAGAACATAGAACAAGAGGAAGAGGCTTGTGCTACCATTTTTTTTCTTTTTTTTTTTTTAGCTTTTATCATGAGATAACAGAATTTGATATAAATTTAGCTCAGACTTAGGGGAATAATTTACTATAAAGAGATCTGTTTTATTTACCGCTTAAGAAAACACTGGGCAACACAGCAGTAACACTGTAGTTGTAAAAGTGTGTTTTATTATCATCTACTAATTTTGATTGTCACTGAGGTTTTCAGAGACCAGCAATGCTAATCCTGGGCCTAAATTGCCACTGTCTAACAGTATCTAGTCTTTTACGCTTTGGTCCTTTTCCCTACAGTCCAACCTGGAGTAATTACTGCAGCAGCATCTCATTTGCAACATCGAGGAGGTAATGAGCGGCTTGGAGGTGGCTACCACACTCTCACATCATTGCCTGCCTCCAGCTGCTGGTGCAGTGTCTTTTCCACAGTGCCACATAGCACTGAAGCTGTCAGGTGTTTATAGGACTGGTGACTCCTGGGGTGGGAAGAGAGGAAAGGAGAGGAGTTGGATTGGAACAGGGCATGTGGTGGCAAAGGAGAGGTGAGCGGAAAGTAAGATTCCCAGCTCTACTTGTCAGTGAAATGTTTGGTGAAGCCCTCACTTTCATCGTGCCTCTTCTGCTGCCCAGCGAGACCCGAGGTGGGGGTTAGAGCCACACCCCATGCGCCCACCAGAACTTCTCCAGGAGATTTCTTAGTATCAAGATGTATGATTCAAATTTGTGAGGTATTATGAATAAAATTTTAAAGTAGTATAATTTTCCAGTTTGCACAAACTTTGATTTGGGAAACTTAATTAAGTCTCATAATAAGCAAACATGTAAGAGGTGACAGGTTTAAAAGAGCTGCAAAGCATGTAACCAGACAATACCACAGTGCATCAGCACTCTACAATGAACTTTGTGTCTCCATTAAAGCCAGAAAGGTAATGGGACAGCAAGGAGAAAACAAGAGTATAAAACACCATCACTGGTATCTTGGGTCCCTGCAGAAACAGGATCCGTGTTAGGTAAATCGGAGATCATCTTAGGAAGCACCAAACAAGGCACTGCAGGGGAGGATCAGTGCTGCCAGAACCACCTGGGTGAAGGCAGGGAATTCCTTTTTTGATACTGTTGTCAGTTTGAGTGCTTTCCTGGATGTTTGGTATCCTTTGCTTTTGCAATTAGCAGCGTGTTGTCTTACTGTCTGAAGCTTGATGAAATCCTGTTTAGTTGAATGAACATCTCTCTGTCATTTTGTTTCAAGTATCTTAATGCTTCTCTGTTAGACAAATATTTTGCAGGTATAATGATCAGTCAAAAAACACTAGGATGTTTGTAGTATAAATTTTCTCACAGGTGCCTTACATAATGACTTAACTAGATTAGCATCTTTTGGGCTGTAATGATTTGCTTTTCTGCTTGTTTTTTTAAGCTTTTGTATCCATATGTGTTTTGACTGACACTGGATATTTACTCTACTATGCATTTTAATAAAGTATAGAACAATTAAAACAAGAGAAAGATGATGCTTATAAGGGAAGACAAGAAGTTTTCCCTAGACTTTATCATTTATCATTTTTCTTTTATATTAGAAAAAGATAGAAAAGCTGTATACAGTTCTAGAGTGAAGGCAGTGGAGTGTAGAACCGCATGCCCCTGTCAAATTGATAGAGTGAAGATGTTGAGGGAGATAATGGAAACTTTCTATTCAGTGAGGAGTGGAATAAAGAAACCATTTCTAGTCATTCATCAGCATTGATTGCCTTCGTGCTTTAGGCTTAGATCAGAACTTGCACATAATAAAGAGAAAGTTGAACAAATATAGAGATCCACTTTGGAAAATGTAGTTCGATGAAGCTTATACTTTGGTGCAGAGAAATCACTAAAATATTTGATATGGAAATTAACTGTAGGTGATAACTGTAGTGGTGATATACAAAGGAATAAACTGCAGGCAGTAGCTCTGAAAAGTAAAACATGTAGCATGTGTTGGAATAAATGGTCTCGTACAAAACATACGGTTCCAAATTTCTCATTTGACCTTATTGCAAGGAAACAAAGGCAATAGAATAAAGCTATGCTTCAGTCGTAGTAGTTCATACTGTTATTTCTTTGGGACACATCAGGATTCACTTAAATTTTTTTCAACATCAGTTGGAAGACGTGTATTCTACACCTGTTTCTACCTTGCCTCTGCAATCGTTGCAACAATTAGTGTATTAAATTAATGATTTAGGAATTTTATTATGCAACCTTCTGAACATACTGTAATTTTAAAGTAGTGTCATTATGGTTGCATGCTGGGAATTTTATGTTCAATTTTCGCGATGCTTTGGTTTTCATTATTTAGTTTAGAGCTGTACAGAAGACGGTCTTTTGTGAGACTTTGCACAAGAACGTAGGAACACAGAGACTTAGACGCAGAGACAACTGAAAGCAAATGATATACAAGAAAGCAATTGGAACAGTTGCCGTTGTACCATATAAAAGAATTGGCTGTTCCTGTATCAAAAACTGCAATAAAAATAATACAAATGTTGAGCATTTTTCCATCTGCTTCATTATTTCCAAAATACGAAGTTGCTAGTAATTGACAATTTTTTATTTAGCCTGAGGTCAGGAATGTTGTTATAATAAAAGCAGTAGTGACTGCTGTAGCTGAGAATAAATTAGAATTTCTGTAAGTCACAGGTTTCAGATATTTATCAGTTTTGGACATTTCTGCTGTAGAAGAATGAACATGTGAGTTGAAGTATAAGTAGAACAGAAAGCCCCTTCAGTAGCATGAGGGGAAAAAAAAACAAACCCAACCTACAACGCAACAGCCAAAACGAAAAAAAAATCAATCCCCCATTTTGATTACTTTTCGTTACTAAGGAGTGGAGGGCAGAAGCAAGATTCGAAGACAAGATTGCACATATTGGGAAGAGAGAGACATTTTTATGCCGAAACAGGGATTTAAACTGAGAAGACTGTAAACCATAAGAGGGAAAATCCACACATGGGAAATTTTCATCAGTGATATTACTCTGATGGTGAAATATCCTAATTTATTCTAGACTATTTCTTTTAGTGGAAACAGTTCAGCTGGTTTTTATGGTCTCTTTTTTTTTTTCTTTCCTTTTTTTTCTCATTGTTCTCATCCTATGGGTGAAAAGATTTTTTAAAAATTGCAGAAGATACCAAAATTTTTCAAAATTCAGTTTGTTAGTATATTCACTAGGAGATCTATTTGTATGCTGTTTGTTTCACTCTGATATTGGAAAAAGTAGAGAAGTGGATGGGCAGAGGAGTTTCATAGAATCATAGAATCACTAAGGTTGGAAAGGACCTCTGAGATCATCAAGTCCAACCATCAACCTAACACCACCATGCCTGCTAGACCATGTCCTGGAGTGCCAAGTCATGACTGTCTTCTCTGCTTTAGCCAGACTCTTAATAGGAAAACACGTTATTTAGATCAGTCTGATTTTGATAGCATACTTAAAAATATTGTTGTCCATCTAAAGATGACCTTGTGAGTGTCCATTTGTCTAATTTGAGGTACAGTTGTTTTTATCCTGGCTTTAAGTGAGAAACATTTGGGCTCCGTGTCATTTGTAAACTGGGCTTTTCTGTCTTCAGCTTTGCAACACTTGTTTTCATGTTTTGACTTCTCTTAATTTGAATTGAAAATAATAATTTTTCTGATAAGAACCAGGCTAAAGAAAACAAACAGTATTTATAATATAGACTGTAAGCACAAGTGTCGCAAGGAAGGAATTTTCTATTAAAATTTCTCATTGTTACAGAACTAGTTATATTATGGTAGAAAACTGTTTCCCAACCTTCTTTTTGTTGTCTCAGAACTGAAGATGATATTTGAAGGTTGTTCTTTACACCTGAAAGGAGCCAAAACTTAAAAACCCAGTTGTTTCTATATCTGTAAGGGCTCAAAGAAAATAGAATTATTACAGTGAAGTTAAGTTGGTACTGAATGAATAGATGGTATGTTCTCAGGAGCTACACTGGACTTTAATGCAAGCTAATACATGCTTCGTATCACAGTGGCTAACCTGACAGGTTGTAATTCACACTGATAAATATAAACAACTTGGTATTACATTGCTTTTGTGTGAATAGAATTTGTGTATGTCCTTACATGTTTGTTTAAATATTTCAGATGTCTTAAATCATTGCATAGGTAGAAGCATTATATATAAAAGTATCTAGAATATATGTGTTCACTGTATAGTTCCATTAATTAGTATTTTGTTGTGTGCCAGCATGTCTGTGTACATATGTTTGCGGATGTGTGTGAAATTAAAGAAATGAGTAGCTTAAATCTAATTAGTTACTGTATCTAACATCTACTTGAGAAGAAATTATTGGAAGTGTAAAGAAAGCACTGAGAAGCAGAAACGTTTTTAGCGTTGTAATGAATCACGGCTATGAGACAAAAATGTCTGTTGAAGATATGAATGCTAAACAAGTGGCAATATAGTAATGAATAACTAGTGTATTAGCCAAGACTAGCCACTATCTTTGATATTTTTTTTAACTACCTTCTTACATTTCTGATTTTTCTTTTTATTTTTTTATTTTTTACCATTTTAGTTCATAAGATATTCCTTCCATGGTAAAACTATTCTACAGGAGATTCATAAGGTTCATCTTTATATAAGCCTAACTTGTGGAAAAGATCTTCATTGCTCATTAAATATAGTAAGGAATACAAGATAGTTCTTATTTTAGGTGTTTTTATTGAATAACTTTCCTGAATTTTTTCATACAGTTTCTGTTAACGTTGTCCATTAGTATTGTTGAAGTACTGAGATACACCTAAGGGTAAAGAATAATAGAAAAATTATGTTGGGTGAGATACTTGACCTAATGTTGATAAACTAGAAACACAATAAACTTACTGATTTTTTTCACCATGAAAACGATGACTGAGGTGACTTGCGTTTTTTGATAGCCATTCAGGAATTACTTTAGTTGCTAACAATAAAAGAGAAACAGCTATTTACTTCTCCATTCTTACTTCACACTTTCTTTTGTTAATTTTAAACACTAGATAAATCTGAAGAATATTAGAATTAACAGCTTTTATTAAATGACTGAACACAAGTGAAATGAAAACAGTGCATTAATCCATTTTGTGATATTGTGCTACTAGATTTGTTAAACAACAAGTTAAATCACAAAATTGCAACCCTGTAGCATTGTTCAGATAAGGCATCCATGTAATGAAATGAGTTTCATATTTTGAATAAGTAAAATGACAAAGGTTATGCAAAATCATAAAAATTAATGACTTCCAAATATTTAAATGTGAACAGCTATTCAAAACAAATACTGAGCCTCCTTTTCACAAGATTTCTCCCTTCTTGAGTAAATTACTTCATTACCTGATTTGAGGGGATAGGAGGAAGAAGTAAGACACACTGTTCTTATAACAATGTTAGCTTTTTCATCATTTTAGTGGCTTTCATTGGCAGGCATAACATGTTGTGACAGAGTCTGAATGCAATGTGTCAGTTATTTTTAATGACCAGAACAAATATCAGTCTTAACATAAACCTGAATTGGGAAACTAAATGGAATATCCTTTGCATAGGTAAAACAAAACAAAAGTAGTACGTTTTAAAACACAGAAAAAGGAAGACAGACTTGTCAAATTCTCCATCTTGCCTGGTTTTGCCCAGAGGAGGAAAGTACTAAATTAATTTTTCATTGAGGTTCTTTTGGGGGTTTTTTAGAGGTTAGCAAAGGGCTGTTAGAAGTTACAGAATCCATTGTTAAAATCTATTGTTAAGAGGGTTAATAACTTGATACAAACAGTGTTTCTCACAGCTAAAACATCTTCTCATTCTTGATTTAAGGGAAGGGTGTCTCTGAAAATCGTTTCATTCTTCAAGATTTGTGAACTTTGTTTATAAGGCAGGAATTTGGGTGAAAAATACATTTGTTGCCTTAGCAGATGACCTCCGCTAACCAACATATCATTTGTTTTTTCCTTTGTCATTGTTTTGATATTTTTTTTAACTGTGACAGGGTCACAGTTATTGTGTTCTACTAGGCTGTCTTATTTTATTAGACTTCTATTAGGTTGTTGTTATCTTTATTAGACTATCTGAAGCCTGAACATTTCACTCTTACTAAGGAAGCCAGGGAGACAGGATGGGAACATTTTCAGCAGGCTGAAGAGATCTGTCTCTGTCCTTATCTGTCTCTAGGACTTGCCAGGGGCAGTAGGTCAAAAGAAAGCTGTTTGTGAGCTTAGGGTTTGGAGAGAGCGATCTGGCTGTTAGCTAGTAATAAACAGCAGGTCTAATAATTTCCTGACAAATGATGAGAAGATGGTATTGTTTTGATATTGAAGTTCAACTCTGATGTTCAGTGGAGTATGTTGTCAGGTCTTGTGCTACTTGTGACTTAGAGAAGTCGGAAGTGCTCCTCGTCACCACATCTTGGTGTGCATTGAACTTTTCTTTCTGGGGGAACTCCTTGCCAGTGTGGTCCATGCCCTCGCTATTTGGAGATTAGACTAGCAGAATACACTCTTTGTAGGACTTTAACTGTTCTTTTTTATCAGTTTACAGAAAGACTGATCGCCTAAAAAATTGCTGCTCTACTTATCATGTATTTCTGGACCTTGTATTGGCAGAGATGGGTGAGATGCAGCCTCCTTAAGGTAACTAGAAAGATGCTGATAGCAGGATGCAATTGTGAGGGACATGTGACTTAGAGCTTTTTCTTGTCATTACTCGGCCAGCATCCAAGTTGGTTAAACTACCAGAACACTATAAAACTAACTCTCTCCCTTCTCTTGTCCCCATTTTCTCCTGCCCAACACATGTATGTACTCTTTCCATTTGCTATTGAGGAGCAAGTGGGTTGAGAACATTCATTGCTGTAGAGAAATTGCTTTGTGTTTCTACTTGTTTAATATAGTATGAACATATATTTTATGGCCTTTTTTAATAGTTTTGGGTAACAATATAAACTCCTGAAGAAGGGAAGGACTGACTCTTTTCAATGGAACGAAAAGGTACTTCAGATACATGAGTAGGGAAAACAGTGACTCTCATCTCCGTGCTGTCAACCTGATTACATTTTCAGTAGGTAATGAGTGACAGTTCTTACCAGCTGATGGCTGCAAAGTGACCTGTATGAAAGCAATTGCAATCTTGTTCCATTTCATGGTCTGCAGGTGTCTACACTGCAGAATAAACCAACAAAACTGACAGTCATTGGCACTGGTTTCAGCAGTTTCTGCAAGAGGTCAAGGACAATCTAGCATTCCAGGACACTGCTGAGACATTATAAGGTCACCATCTGAGGAAACTTCTGTGGTTTCTCAAGCTGTAGCTGCCCTGAATATCAAGAGAGGGTTTTGGTTTCCAGGAATGTTGGTTTCATAGTCTTCAGCAGGACTATCTTTCCTTTTCAAAAAAATGAACTGTGGAAAGGAGGACAAGGTAACTATCTAGTTACAGAAATCTTAGTTCCTTCATCAAAATGCTCAATTGAAAGAATGGCTTCCACATTTCTTTAAATAAAAATGGAAATTACCTTTTAATAGTGGTTTTGATTTAAGTTTTAATTAAGAATAATAAGGGGAAAAAGTAGCTGGCTTTGTGACTGTGTGTATGTATACATGTATGTATGTGCAAACACACCCGGGTTTTATCTAAACCTATTAAGCACAGCATATTGTGTGTAGTTGGTGATTTATGGCAGAAGGTGGCATGATTAATAATAATTAAATGCCAATAAATCCTTAATTGCACCTTATGCTCAATACAGTTGTGCAATCATTTTCTTTTGTATTTACCTGAGTCAACTATCAGAAGAACTTCTAGGATCCACCATGAATCTGTGTATTTTGTGCGTGTAAAGTGATTTTGAGGTTTTTGCTCATTTTTTGTGTGGAGGAGCTCTTGCTTTGAGCTTTACTTCAGAAAGATTTATTGTTTCTGCTTTGGTTAGAGAATAGTTTTGTTTTGTCTCACTTTCCTTATCTTGTTCAGTGAGAGTTAAAGAAGTGATAGCAGGAGTTTAGCAGCTTCAAATTGATATTTAAACATAGCTACCTTGGAGTTCTGGCAAGGGAAGGCAGAAGGGACTCATCAGGTATCTAATGTATCATTCTGCTATCAAATCCTTCTCTGGAGAGAAAGGCAGTGGAACTCTTTCCAGGAGTCAGGAATTTCCTCCCTTTCAGTGTAAATCAGAGTATGAGTGAATGACTGTATTGGGGTATACACTGGGTGATATATACTACCTAGCCTCTTGAACGATAAAGGCTGGGATCACTTCTGCTGAGAACAGTCCTCCTGTTTTCCACACTTTTGGATTACGTTTGATCCTAATGGTGACATCCCTCCCTTTTCATACCGTGGTTAAATACTAAACATGCAATTGTGTGCCCATTGTTTGCTCCCAGAATTTTACCTAAAAACATTCATATAAACCTTTTAATAGCATCAACAAAATAGATACATTAATTCATTATTGACTTTTATTTTCATTTTTAGTACTCTGAGTACCACAAATACTTAATTAGCTAGCTGTAAGTACACTTTAAATCAAAACTTGTGCCAAATCTTAGAAATAAGAACATACTTCTAGAAAAGAAAAAAACAAACCACCATTGGAAATACAAGTTATAGCCATCGTAATGATTTTCTTTTTTGATTTGTTTTCTTTTTCTCCACAGTTTTGGATCACACAGGTTACTGCTATCTCAGCAGAAAATGTTTTTAATCCTTCTATGTTTAAAAAATGGATTCATATCATTCTGCTATCATTAGATATATTTGGTATTAAATATAATATTTAGCAATGTAATTATGTAATTGTAAATAAAAGTATCAATACCAAGGGCTAAAATATTAAAGGTTTCCTAAACCAATATTTAACTCTGAAGAGAGTTTGGTGCTGAACTCCTTCAGGTCCCTTGGATAAATCTCAGTGTAACCATGTATTAATTAGGAAGCAGCAACTTAAAATTTCTTCTTGTTTTTTCCTTTTCCTTCCTTTCCCTTCCTGCTTTTTTTTTTTTTTTTCTTTTCTCTTACCTGAGACACAGACACAGGACATCTTACTGATGTGTTTTTGTCCTGAATATTCTCATAATATGGGGTTTTATTAATTTTTAACCCCATGGCATAGGAACTTGATAGTTCTATGCTATACTGCAATTGAACCAATAAAGCAATTTTAGCAGAGTTTCATGTTTACTTAAAATTCATGCTGAGTCAAGGAAGGTATTTGTTGCTACTCTGTACTGTTTAGGATGAAAACATAATGCATTCGAATACTTTTCTGCATTATAATATTCACTGAAGAATTATAAATATAGGTTGTCAATGGTATTAAATTATTGATGCATCTAACCCAAGTGATTCACATCGATGTTATATTTCATTCTGTACTTTAGTGCAGAGCAACAACTTATTTTCATTAATACACATTTATATAGAACAAATAAATGCCTTCGTTTAATGCTGTGGTTTTGAAAGATACTGGAAGTAATGGCAGAATTTGCTCCATCACAACACAAAGAGCTTATAAGCAAAACAAAAGAGGTGCATGATAGAGGTAATAATGACAGGAGGAAATATTTTTTCTAAGAGATCTATTTTAAGAGATCTGAAATTGAGCCTAGGGGGCAAGTGAGAAAGGAGAAATGAGTTGATGAGTGGGAATAGAGATATTTCTAGAAACACAGAACAATGCTATTAAGGCAAAATAGGTAAAGAAAATGAAATGTTTGGGAAATGCATAAGAAAGCCATGGAAAGAAAGTTATTAGAGATGCAAGTCTGGTACAGTCCAAATGCAGAATATAGGTGACAAGAAAAACTCCATTTCAGGGATAAAGAGGAAGTGTGGAAAGTTAGGGAGAGATTCAAAAGTAGATTGCATGTTTTGGATGGTAGAATACAAGATGCATTCAATAACAACATGTCGAGAAGGGAATAAGTAACATTTATTTTATTGTTTGACTTAATTGTTTTACTTAAAATAATGTATTTAGAAGTCTGTCCCAAGCCTGAATAGATCACCCAACAAGAAAGCTTAAAGCATGTTAATCTTCTGTAGGGGCTATTGAAGAAGAAAGTATGATTATCCTTTGATTTCTACAGTTCAAATGACCAAGCTCTCATTCCTCCCTGAATTAAGAAGGAATATATTTTCACATAGGTTCAGAGTAAGGCTGATGCATGACTGACTTTGTGGTGAGATGCATTAACTATATATTAATGATATAAAAAGTAAGTTTAAAGGTAAACCAAATTTATTGCAGCAAATTTCTAATTGAATTGTATTAGCAGAAATTTCAGTCATGAAAGCAGCAACACTCTTCTGATTATGAAGTAGCATATTATAAACATATTATGCATCAATAAAAAGTAATACACAATATAATATGTCTACATGCGTGCTGAATGAATCATTACCTTTAAGCATATTGAGAGGGCATCTGTCTTTGCCTAAATATTTGCCCTCTATTTTTTTTCCTGAATATTAAAAAGTATTTTTTACTATTATGTAAGTTCTATACTCTGATACTTAAGATATTTTTTACTTTTTATTTTAAAAGTTGTATTTCTGTATTAGGAATTAATTTTTGAGTTTTTACCTGGTTTTCCCAATCTTCTTTCTGTTTCTGACTAGCTGATTTGCTACATAGTTTGTATTTCTACATACTTCTCTTGGGCTGGAGGAAACCTAAGTGAAACCCATTTTGCTGCTTGCGTGACAGATGCATTTTGATTCTTGTCAAAACACCAAGAAACAAAAAATAAGAATTGAGACCTTGGTCAGAGCAGAGAGTGGAGAAGGGGAAGCAGGAGCCTGTTGAGCATACAACGACATGTATTTGCATAACTTCACAAGCAAATGCTTGTGACAGACCAAGAAAGAAGCTTTTGCAGTATTTACAGTCAAGTAACTAACTTCAGATAATGTTAAAATTTTGGTATATTTTCAGAGTTCAAGCAAAAGCAGTTCCCTGAATTACAAGTCTTTAAACAGAGTGGATTCCACCTTCTGTGAATATATGACAAAGTCAATAATTTAGTTAAATTCTTTTTGGTTTTCATCTTATGATGAGGGAAAATTGACTTAAGTAATGTTTGAATGTCGTAAGGTCTCTGTCTCCTGTGACAATGGAGGATGTTCCCCCACCTCCAGCCCCAATTCATATATATTTTGATGAATCTGGAAAAAAGTAATTCTTGTGGAATAAGTAGGTTCTAAGATTAAGACTAACAAATTCTTAATTTCAATGTGCGATCTGAGGGTTATGATGTAGTGGCGATTACAGAGGCGTGGTGGGACAGCTCGCATGACTGGAATGTGGTCATGGGTGGCTATGTCCTCTTTAGGAAAGATAGGTCATCGAGGTGAGGTGGTGGAGTGGCCCTTTATGTGAAAGAGCAACTGGAATGTACAGAGCCCCCCCCGGGGGTGGATGAGGGGC
>VWZZ01004253.1:26045-69470 GCA_013399095.1 Psophia crepitans | reverse complement strand
GGACCCCAGAGCTGGACGCAGTACTCCAGGTGGGGTCTCAGAAGAGCGGAGTAGAAGCGGAGAATCACCTCCCTTGACCTCCTGGCCACAGTATTTTTGATGCAGCCCAGGACACGGTTGGCTTTCTGGGCTGTCAGTGCACACTGCCAGCTCACGTTGAGTTTTTAATCAACCAGCACTCCCAAGTTCCATAATATTTGGTGAGTTCTAGATAAAGACATTTATCTGTAGACAAGCCGACAGAAACATCATCTAATTAAGGGTTTTAGTGCAGTGAAGGCTCTCCCCTACTCCAATCCTTTTCTTTTAATGTCAGTGTTCCAGCCGGTACAGCATGTAATAATCACTTTGGAATTTTTTTTTTTGTGTAATGTGTTGGCTTTCATTTCTGTTCCTGTCTCCTGGCATTAGGTGGAGTGGATTTCTCCTTTGTGCCATTGCAATGCTCCTTGTGATATTCCCCATGTTTACCTTTCCGAAAAAGCTCCCTCCTCGACATAAAAAAAAGAAAAAGAAAAAGAAGATGAACTCTGACGATGTTTCAAGTGATGATGAAGTCATGAAAGAGAAAACAAATAGCAAAATACAAGCAGACAGTGCAGTTCCTGCCTCTATGGGATTTGGAAAGAATGTTAAAGGTGAAGTTTGTTTTTAATTTTTACAAGCTTTAAATTTTGTCTGCGTGGTCATCTAACATTGTATGAGTGTAATTGAGACCCTGTATTTAATATTACATTTTGCTACTGAGATTTTAGTAGATGATCATCCTCTAAAATTGCAAAATGTGGCAATGAGTGTAAGACATCCATTTACCTAAATTAATGAAGTGTTTAATGTGCATCTGTAACAAACAGGTAGCCTATTTCCTATAGCTCTAGAACCTCTATTACCAGACATATGCACCTTACAGTTTGTAATTGTCATACGTGCTTTAAGCTGTCCTTCACAGAATAAAGTGCTCTTCTAAAATATAAGTGAAACAAGCAAAAAGAATTCTAATATCCAAATTCAATCACATTCATGCACTTAGGTAAGTTAATTGAGAAAGATTATTTGTTTCATGCACCTTTCCTGGCTATTTTGTACTGCAAGCTGTTTATTTTCAGAAGGCTAGGATGAATAAAACCTGTGCTAATTTTGAAACAGGAAGACATCAAAAGGTTGACAAGTAATAGAGATTTTTATTTTATTCAAGAAGTAAACCATTAATGTGAAATCTAACAGCAAGTATTAATCATTGATAAAATGCTGTGGGAGGAAAGGCAATTGTGAAAAATTAATTAATGTGAAGCATATATATTTGGAGTTGACAATATAGGCTTAACAGTGTCATAATATTGAATAGTATAGGACAAGAATGAATGTGCCTTAGTGCCGTTGTGTTGTCAGTGCTGTTGTGTCCTCCGTGGATTCCATGGTATGAGTGCTGGTCGTGCCATTTTGCGGTAGCCTGATGAATTCAGTGGGACTAGGAGAAACCCTGAAATGCCATTTGTACCATTAGATGTAATTTGAACTCAGAACTTTTAAGGGTGTGTTTGCTGACATGAACTTTAGTGTTACTTCATTATTAGTTCATTGGATATCAGTCCAGGATATAATGATGGAGAGATTTTTTAATAACACATTCATGATCACTCTTTATATTGAGTAGCAAAACCAGTGTGCTGGTTTTAGACTAAAACCAGTGTAATTCTAAGTAATGTTTGCCCACATGCATATTGATTTGTTCTACACTGCATTTACATCCGTACTCTCAGGGCACCTAAAGTTCCTGTTAATTTCTGTGGAAGTAAAGAAAAAGCAGGAGACCAGAATTTGCTTGCAGTGATTTTATTAGCTTACGAAGCAGCTTCTTAATCAAGGCATAGAGCAAGCAAGGTAAACCTGCAATATCAGGTTTTTCAGAACCATGTTCTCCCTTTGTTCGCAAAGTAGCTGAAAAACTGGTGGAGAAGCAAGAAAAATGTGTCATTCTCTTCCTTCTTTGAAGACTCTCTATTCCCCATATTTGTGAGTCCCCGTACATAATGTTTTCTCCCAAATCCATAAAACTAGTTGTGTGGGCTTCCCCCCCCCGCCCCCTTCAGATCTCCTGGCCTCTAATTAGTAAAAGAAGTTCAGGGCTACTCCTGTCAATGTTTTCTCACTGGCTTAGGGAAGTGGCGAAGGGGAGTTCAGTCTTTGCTGGACTGCCTCCTAATCATGGCAGGCAATCTCACAGTAGAGGGACTGCTCCATCCTGTAGGTGTGCCTGGAAAAGATACAGGCGTTCAGACAGTCTCTGAGTGAGTTTGCTGATGCTGGTTCTCTGTTTCTGTACGTGATTCCACCTTCCAGGTCATTGTGTCACTACAGGCACAGCGGACACACAGAAAACAACTATACTCTTCAGGGAATGTTTCCTGGTACTTTCTGTCACAGAAATGAAAACTACTGTATATCTCATTTTAGTGTGTGGTTTCTTTAAAATACATATCTGCCTAAATGTGTACCATACCTTCTACAAAATCCTATATTAATATATTAGTGGAGCCACCAAATGAAAGCTGCTCATTTACAAAACTTTTCATTTTCTCTAGAGGAGAAACTTCACCACATGGAACAGTGAAAAGCAGCGTTGTATTCCACATGTCAGAAAGATACCAAGCGAGTCAAGATAACACAGAGAAAAGTATTTTGCTGTAAGCTGATAATAGCTTTCCCATTAGGTGTCATTTACCCCAACAAAGAGAGCCTGCAGCAGGAATGCACTATCATTTAATTATTTTTCAAGTTTAAGTGGGCTTTATGGAATGAGATCATGCCTCAAGCTTCTCAGTTGAGGTAATTTTGTTTATAATGGGAAGGTAAAAAGGATCGCATGTGTCTAAGTCATTTAGCATTGCTTCTTCTGAGGTGCAGTGCACATTTTATACTTCCCACTGAATTTCAGGGCTTCACCTTTTTATAGCACGATGGGCAGAAACTCCACTTAGGCAGTAGCCAGGAGACTGATCATTTAGTAGGTCATGTCTTCTGTTCTGTACTAATAAATATCAGTGATGTTGTAGTCTGCCGTGACAGAGGTCAGTGCCATTAAATCTGTAAAATCTGTGCAGCTTTGGTAAGAAAAGTCTCAGGGAAGAAGCTGTTTTTTTGATCTGATACGATGTTGTCTTAGCTGGAAAGCCTGGCAAAATGATTCTTGTCCTGCTGTAACTTGTCCTAATTTCATGTAAGTTAGTTCTCTAAATGAATGAAAAGGAATTGAAAAGGCATGACTGCATAGGGCTGGGGTCCTTTTCCCTGCAATGCCGGCCACTTTAGGCTGAAGAAATAAGCTCCAGCTGCAAACCTCCGACTTCAGTGACCTGAGCTTTATTTTGGCCCATAGTAGAGCTGGGATCAGATCAAAATACAGATGTATCTTTGCTTTTTCTTATGTTTCAAGATGCAAGGACTCGGAAATCATGGAGTTGTGTGGGCTTAGGCACTGATCTCCTCCCTCTGGTGACCAGTGATAGAACCCGAGGGAAGAGCATGAAACTGTGACAGGGGAGATTTAGGTTGGAGAACAGGAAAAGGGTCTTCACTGAGAGGGTGGTGGGGCACTGGAACAGTCTCCCCAGGGCAGTGGTCACAGCACCGAGCTTGGCTGAGTTCAAGCAGTGTCTGGACGATGCTCTCAGTCATCTGCTCTGATTGGGCTGGTCGTGTGTGGAGCCAGGAGTTGGACTTGATGATCCCCATGGGTCCCTTCCAACTTGGCAGATTGTGTGATTCAGTCTTTTCCTCTTTATGTTGCAAGTAGACAATGTGAGAGGGAGATTGCTTCTGATGCAGGTATCAAAAGTATTAAATAAGACATTAAAGAGGTCACAGGAGGAAGAAAATTTGATGTAGTTTATTGGGAAAGATTTAGAGGTAGTGTCGATAACATGAGCTAGAAGAGATTTATAATGAAGAAGCAATGGTTCAATCCAATACATGCAAATAAGTCATTAACCTGAGCAGACAAAACCACTGTTTTCATTTATTACATGGATACCCTTAGAATTTTGTGCTGTGGAAATCATATCTGCAGTCCCTTTTACTTACCACTGTAATTAAACTTCCTGTACAATTGGTTAAAGGGGTAGTATAAAGAAAATCAGTATCTATATTAAGTTAAATGTACTGTTCTAATCTGAAAAGTGTTAATTAATTACACGTATTTTGTAGTCTTTGGTTTTCTTTTTAACATCTTGAGTTTTGTCCCTATGTACAGCCCTTTCTTAGATGTGGAATATTCCTGTCTGCCTTTTCACATCTGCCAGCTGTCATATACCCTTCCCAGTCAGTCCCCGCCGGGAAAGGAGACAGGATAATAATGCTTGTCAGGGCATCAGCAAAGCTAAAAGAAACTCCTGAGGGGCTCGTGGCTGTAGGGTAAGTCCACTGAAGTGCTCCCCCATCACAGAATCCAGATTGGAATTTCTGCAGTACCCAAAGATTAGTTGGCAGGGATTGGAAGAGGAGGAGGAGGCAGTGGTCTGTCTGCAGGAGCGCTTGGGGAACACTGTAAATGTCAGAGAGTTCAGCAGACCATGGGCTGGAGATCCTGCTGTGCCACTGACCTTGAGCGAGTCGCTCCCCCCTCGCCCGTTCTTGGGCCATCTTGAAGAGCTCAAAATAGAAAAGGTTGGCATGGCCCTGTGCAGTGATGAGCAGTGTTAGCTGGAACCTCAAGGAGCTGCTCTAAATGAAGTAAACTTGCTCTGAACCTCCCTACTCTTGATAGGATAGTAAGGACTGTACTTAAGGCATGTCCTGAAAATGCTTGAGGAATCGAGTTGAGTGAGGTTGTTTAAATGGTATGTGAGTAGATAATAAAATTAAATACATGGCAAAATATATTTTCTAGAATTTAGTGATTAGCTCTGTGCAGAATATATTTCAATTAGTTGAATGTGACCAAAAATGCTCATTCCTATTCTGAAAAACCAGAAATTCTGTCTCAAATCTTGGCTCTGCCTTGTACTGCGTGAGAGCAGAAGCTGCCCCTGAGACCTTGGTGTGGAGGCAGCCTTCTTCAAAGCTACAGGCTTGGATAGTGCTGTCCAGGCTTGGAGCACCAGCAGAAAGGAGGTCCTTTGGCCAATATCTGCGTCACCCTTAAAATGGGCTTCGCCGATGGGTGACAAGAGGACTGTGCTGTAGACTGGGGTGATTTATTCTCTTGGTTGTATTCATTGCACTGCCTTGGGCTCCATGCACAGGAAAGGCGATAAAATATATTAAATTATGAAAAAGGAGGTGAAGTCAGAATTGTATGAGTTTTTATTGAAATTCTGTTTACAGTGCTTTAAGCGTTTGGCTTAGAGCAGTATTTATGAGTATTTGTACTGCTTGCAGATTTCTCTTATGCTTTTCCTTTACCATGAATCAAGCAGTGGTCCCACACACTGGTAAAAGAAAATGAATACTGGATAGAGAAAAAATACTGTCAAAGACCATGAAGGGGAGAAAATTGCCAGTAGACTAACAAACTAATCCAGCAAGGCAGGTTTCAATTTACTCTGAGTTGCATATTATGTTACTAAAATTAAAAAAAAAAAAAGAAGATGAGGAAGTTTAAGATTTTAATTACTGTACAGAAGTGTGAACACATTTGCAGCCATGCTAAAAGATCATTTCAGGTTTTGGGATGTAATCGATAGAGATGTATTTGCTGAAATAACAGAATGAGGGAACCCGCAGGTTCTCATGGATTTGCTTCTGGTGCACCCGTGCAAAAACAAGAGTTGTTTTTTGAAGACCTACTGAAAATCAGAACCTGATAGGTTTAATAGTGACCTTGAAATCAAAGCCCAGGCCTGTGGCTAGTCACACAGAACTAATGTGACACTGAGGTGTTGTAAATGCATGATTGATTATGTAGTACAAAGGATCCTTAAAGTTTTTAGCATTGTTGCTTTTTACTATGATTAGTGTGGTTGAAACATACGAGATGCTTACAGAGCCTTTCTGTTAGAGGTTTTTAAATTCAAAAGTGTAATACAGATTCTGTCAAAGAGGATTTGACTATAATCACAGGAGGAAAACAAGGAAAACCTAATTCTGAACATATATTTTTATTTGCAGATTTCTTACTTTATAGCAACTTTTCCTTGTACGCCAGGCAGTTGCCCTTTATAAATCACAAAAACCTTCAATCTTCAGCTGCTCCAGGTGGTATGTATTAGTGCAGCATGCAGGATTAATCTCTGGTTTATTTCATGCCAAAAAATACAGTAATCAGCAGAGCCATTCCCTGAAGAATCCTTCACAGGGGTGTAAGAGAACTTGTGTTTATTCCAAGACACTGAGCTTTATCTGTTTAATTGCAGTAGAAATGCAATTTGAAAATACTAATTAGTTTTGAAATTAATAATGACCTTTAGACTGAGTGCTTAGATGAGATGCAAGTAGGATTCGACAGAAAATACAGCTCAACAGCCGAACATCAGAGCAAAATGTCATTAACTCTGCAGTTCTTTACCTAATTAGTTCTTCAGTATCTTTAGATTGAAAATTCTAAATCATACGTTTTCTTGAAGTTCAGTTTTACGAGGAAGAGTTAAACCTTACTGGGTATAATGATACATGGACCAGACCCTTTAGTGGGTTTAGCAAAGATCTTGGATGCAGTCCTTGGCCAAGGACTTCCAGTTCATTTCAACAAAGAGCACTTAGTGGATCCTCCTAATAAAATTGCATTTCTCTCTGATGTCCAGTCTTCCGAAAGTTACTACCTTACTATCTTCTTTCACGTTTTTTGGCACAGATGAGCAGCTGCCACCAGCAGGATTGCTCTTGGTACCTCTTTCTTTTTGCTGGCTCTTTTCCCATGGGGGCAGCAGCACGGTCATAACTGCTTGCTGCTGGCGCAGGGGGAGCAGCACTCAATCTTGCACCTTGTCCTTGGGGACTTCTGCTGCAGCTGCCCTGCTGCAGCCCTATGGAAGCCGTTTTCTTAAACTGCGCCATCTAGCCCATGAGAGGCTGTGCAGAAGCTGAGATAGAGCGTCTTGGCTCTTGCCCTTTGATTTCTTTTTTGCATCTAACCCCCCATCAGCTAACCCATTCCAACCCAGCCCAAAAATAGACACAAAGCCAAAGCTGATGAGGTTTGAGGGCTGACATCTGATAGTATTGCAGATCTTTCATTTTTCTCTCTCTTTCATTTCCTTTTGAACAATGATGTAAGTTTTGATCATCTGTATTGTGAACACACAGCATGTTTGTGGATAAATACTATTTTATCTTTGTACTTGCTACTGTACTGTAGTTTCTGAACATATACAGTTGTGTTACAATCTCCATATATTCATGTTGATATTATAATATTGTCTCATACTCCTGTTACCTTGTTTCTTCCTGTTCTTCTGTTGCAAACAGTACCACATGTCCTAAGAAAAAGCTGTAGGTGGTAAAAACATGAAGATTCAAATATACACGTGCTTCTTAATAGGATTTATTCATCACTTATTTCCACCAAAGTTTGTGTTTAACATTTAGTATTTCTCTTCTTAGAGGCAGCAAGAGAGCATTTGACTACATTAAAATGATAAGCCCTGCACTCATAATGATTTCAGTATAAATTTTGATGAGTGGCATACGCTAAGACTGGATGCCGTCAGACATCTTAGGTGCTAATTTGCAGCCTGACAAGTTTTGACATGACAAGAGTCTAAATTCTGTTTGCTTTTATACAGATAACGTACTGGAGTCAGTAGAGAAAGAGAGACAGATTTTTGACTTGACAACTTTTAACATCAATAACATTCTCACTCAGGAGTTCTTGCGCAACATGTTGTATTTCTAATGGGCGCTCTTGTCGTTGAATACAGTGGGCTTTAGTTCAAGCAGTGTTCGATTTCCATGCAAAGTGAAAAACAGGTGAAAAAACCCAAACCACAGTAGGCTGGATACTGTGCTTGTAATACTTGAACAGAAAATCTGATCTCGGTAGAAGCCCCAAGGGAAGAAAAAAAAGTATTAAAAATTATGCAACCTAATCTGAAAAAAATGTCTTGAATAGAGCTATCATCATCATCTTGTGATGATAATTTGACATCACTACGGGACTGAATTAAAAGTATTTTAAGTGTTTCTTTTAACTACAGTGCTAAATTTCATGAGGTTTTAATATTTGGTTTGACGATAATTGCACCACCTATGAATTCTTTTCCAATTTAAGTTAATGATGTGCTTTCATTTTTAATTGATTGTTTTATCCCTTCTGAGAATATTAAGTGAGTTGTATGTAAGATATGTTGAGATTCATTGATATCATTGACATAATTTTTAAAGTATGATTTGTATTTACAAATTTACATCTATTGTAAATACTTTAAAATCATGTAGAAAAATGTTTAATTAAAAATCTTTTGGTTCCCTTTTCAAATTAAAGTATTATTATCCCAGGTTTCCAAGTGTGGTGCTTGATCTGTGTTCCTCCTGTGGAGTGCAAAACTCAATACTGTCAGTTCAGCAGTGTGATATGTGTAGAAAATTTCAAAATAAAGATGCCAGAATAATTCCAAATGTGCTACATTTTCTTGCTGACTTGCTCTCCTTTATAGGGTTACTATGCAGGCCCTGTTTCTTCAGATGGTTTTGCTAAAGCAGGCCTCAGTTGTGTTTGGGAAAAGCAGGACTGCAGCCCCAGGGCGATGCAGTGAGATAGGGTAAGAGCAGACAGCGAAGACTGCAATCCCAAATATGCACTCTCCCTTCCGCTTAGCAAATGTGACCAGATGCTAGCAAGCCATTATTGCCAGTCCATCTCAAAGAAAATCAATTTGTTTTGTTTCAGTTTGCGTTTGTTTCTCGCTCATTATTTATAACGTTCGTTTGTCATTTTTGTCATTTTATAGAGCTTCCAAGAGCAGCTGTCAGGATCTTAAGCAACATGACATTCCTTTTTGTGAGTTTGTCATACACAGCTGAGAGTGCCATTGTTACAGCTTTTATTACCTTCATTCCCAAGTTCATCGAGTCACAGTTTGGCATCCCAGCTTCAAATGCCAGCATCTACACTGGTAAGGCACTGCCACGTAGTGTAACGGTGAAAAGGTTGGCGTTCTTTAACTAATGGAATGAATCAGTGTAGGAATGAACCAAGAACATGCTTGTTAGAACAGGTGATCAGATCCAGATTTATGTACTTGATTTATGTCAGATATTCAAGTTGGTTTTTTGTGTTTGCTATATGGGTTTAGTAAAACGTGAACCCATTTATACTGTTAGGGGGCTGGGGTGTTTTTACATAAGCTTAGACAGATATTTTGTAATGCGTTAATGGTCTTCGGGGAGGAAAAATGCCACAAAAGCAAGCTAGAAAGCCCACAGGCATTACTGCGGCTTGTGTGCCTTAAAAGATCTCTTAAAGCTGTTCTTATTTTATGTGAATTTTGCCTTTGATCTTTAAAATATCCTAATCTTCCTTTTTCCCCAGTGATGAGTTGTTTATCTGTCCCATCCTTCATTTATCTCTCCCCTCCAGGCTCGTGGTTTTCTCCTTATTTACTTATTAACATTGAGCACACAATAATCTAGTCTAGTCAGGAGGGGGCCCCAAATCCTCTCCTGCCTGTCATTTCAGGTCTGAGACCCCTCTTTTGAAGGTGCGGCGCTTCCCCTGCTACTGCAGCAATGTACAGCCAAGTCCAACTTCTAACAGACCTACAAACCACAGAATTTTCAGCTTTGTACTGCTCTGCAGGAGGGAGAGATGGGAACTTCCCTAGGGAAAGGGGCCAAAATGTTTTACAGAATTGGGACCCATGTCATGCTGATCATCTCCCTTCTCTCCTAGCTGTATCAAAGATGCTTGCCTTTATAAGCATCTTTTTGACTTCTCCATAGTGCTTCCCATATAGAATAGCTGCTAATTGCTGGGCAGGTTAGTTCTTTGCTCATCCATTCTTTCAGATACTGTGCCTGAGAAGGAGTGATGGAGTGGAGAGTGAGTTGTGTGAACAGGGGTGAAGCGTGGGGTGAAGCTGCTCAGGGGCATCAGTCAAGGAAAAGACAAAAAGTAGTAGAAGAGAGACAGGCACAGACACCTTCCATGGGAATAATTTCTCACCTGCAGTGACTGGAAGAAAAGTGTGGAGTCTTTCTAGAGTGTGAGGGGGAAACATCAGTGAAGCACAATGTGGTGACTTCTGTTTGAGATCTTGCTAGGATGAGATGTTCTTCAGGGCATGAAATCTCTGTGCTCTGTATATAAGGAGGAAACATTGTTTGGTGGGACTGTGATTCTGTCTAAAGCTTAGGGTAGCTACACATACATAGGAGTTTTGCTGTAATGAGTCTTGATGGGATTGCTGCTCCATAACTCGCTTCATTCTCAGGGCAAACCAGTAACACTCTTGTCAGACAAAATATTCAACAACCAACACATTAAAAAATGAAAAAATGGCGTGAATGTACCCAGGGTGTGAAGCTATTAACGTCTGATGTTTTCCCTGTTATAAATTGCTTGATAAAGCTATTATAATGAACCAGAAGAAGAAGATGAAATAGCTCAAGCTGGATGTGCAACACAAAGTGAGCACTGCTTCCAAAACCCCAACTCCTAAACTTAGCATTGAAGTCAGCAGTTGTTATTAATTTCATAAATTCTTTTTGTAGGAAAAATGGGAAAAGGAAACTTGGAGGTTCTGTATTAGATTGCTACGGGCTAACCTAGTAAAAGGCCAGTTTACAAACTTCTGATTAGCAAAAGGAGGACTTACATACTATTTGTGTTACTTCATCTATAGTTCATATGTACATCGCCAGCTGAGTACATGTGCTTGCTGAATCTCTTTACATTACTGATGTAAATTTTTTATTGGTAATTTTGCATCTCAGTTCATAACCAGGAATTCTTTAAGTAAGTCTCAATTTGTTTCTGTTTTTAAACAAACCTGGCATTAATTATCAGTAAAAATGCCATGTGCCAAACTTTGTGTCTTGAACTTGTGCAGCTTGTGCTGCAGTCCTGTCTTGTTTGGAGTTTTGTTTTCCGTGTGTAGAGCAGGTGGCATTCAGCCTCCAGGCTTTCTCAAGTCCAAAAAAAATTTAACATTGACTTTTGGCTACAGGTAGATCTTGGAGAAATTCAGTTTAAAATTTCAGGAGCTTTGCTAGTGGATTTACTTGTGAAAAAGAGAGTTACGATTCAAATAATTTTTAATTGGAAGAACTGCACACTCTATTATAAAGTACCACTGGTAACTTCTGCTAAAATGGTTATAAATGGATTGGATCTGTCTTCAGTTCTCAAAAAGAAACAACACGTATCTCCAAATTGGTTTGAAGATCGCCACAGTATTCCCTTTGGGAGTGTAGCCCGCTTAGCAGATATTGCAGTTTTCTGTTCCCAGACTGTTTGTAGCTGTTAAAATCATCTTTTGCCACTGTGGAAAGCCTCAAGTGCTGCAGCATCCTGACAACAGTAAAAAGGACAAAGCTTGAAAATTGCTGACTGAAAGCCGATACTGCTTCGGAGCACTGTACCCAGGAGTGTATTTGGCAAACGCACAATTCCTGTAAGCCAAACTGTCATTACAAAATGAAGGAGAGTGCAGTGCAACAGCTTAGTATCAGATCTTAAGCTTTATTCCTCTAAATGCCTTTGAAAATGAAGAATGTATGTCCTGATTAGATGTACATGCTTTGCTTTGCCCTGGAAGCTCGTCTGAAAGTGTGCTGTAGTAGCTGCATTTCTTTGACAGTACATCACATCTGATTTCACATCGCCTGTGGAAAGAGAGGGGCATAAGGATGAAGAGTTTGTGTTTAGGGCAAAAAAACCTGTCAGGCTTCCTGACACATAGGAGGGAACGAGTGCTTCTGTCTGCTGCCTTCATCACAAACAGCGAAATCTGCTCCTGCTCTTCCAATTTCTCCCAGAGAGAGAGTTTTTCCATCCCGAGCTCCACTTTGCGTGGAGGAATTGGTCTTTATCCTTTACTTTTCCATCCTCCTGAATGAGAGCAAGCCTTGGTGGGCAATTTGCTTGTATTCTTCTCATTTTTTAATGTTCTGATCTTTCATTCAGAGGATGAATGAAACCAGCAGCGCCATATAACTCACTATTGGAAGAACCACTAACCCAATGCCTCGCAAAATATTTACATGCTCAGTTTTGACAAGGTACGTGACAGATACATAGAGTCTCAGTTCTAGTGAAAGACTTTTCCAATATCATTGCCCTCAAAAGAACAAAAGGCAAATTGTGGTCCAAAAGAGGTTAAGAACTCAAAGCTAAGCTTATGGCGGAAGGAAGAAGAATAAAATACTGACGATAATTTATTGTCAGTAAGCCCTGACATTGGGGTTGATCCTTAATTCGTATAACGGATGCCGCCACAGATTTGGTCCATGGAATTTGGTTCACCTGACAGGGGTGTTTTAGAAGGCATTGCAGGTGATCCCAGTCTGCCTTTGGCATGGATGTCGGCTTCTCTGACTCAGATTTCGTAGAGTGGGGCTTGCCTGGTACGCTCAGGTGGCTGAGTTACCATTTTTACCTGGAGAGAACATTTTCAGTGCAAGTGAAAGGATTTGCCTTATTTCTTACCCTCGTTCATATTCAGTCATTGAAAGTGAGAGACGTAACAGCTCGAGAGAGATAACAGCTTGAACTTTGTGAAAATAATTTAATTCTCCTAGAAGGATTTGTACATTTAATTTCTGGTCTTATGATAAAGACTGGTTTTGATTCTGTGAAGGATTGTTATTATTAAGAATTGTCCTCATGAAATGACATTTTATTTTATAATGCCATTGGTGATGGCATTATAATTATGGTGGCAACAGTTTTTATCTCTATTTTTACTTTCATGGTATTGTGATAAATGTAATGTCCCCTTCACCTTTAGACAAATATAGCAGGGAATGAGAATGCTTTGCAATAGTATTAAAGATATTTTCAAGTGATAGTTTTACCGGCTTCTTTAAAAAGAAGACTTAACATCTTTCAGAATTTGAATTATAAAGTTTAGCTCCTTCTCCCTAGATGCAGCTGCGAAAAGTTGTTCAAATTCCATATTTATGTGGAACGCATCTTTATTAGCAAAGACCTAATTTAAAGACCTTTTCACATGTCGGTGAGAAGCAGAAGCCAAGGGAAGTGAAGAAGTGCAAGGCATTTGCTGACTTAACAGCACCTCAGGCCCCGATGAGTGAGGACAGCCCTGGGACGTGTTGCTGAACTGAAGCAGCAGCAGAGCGACAGAAGTTTTGTAGGCACATGTTTTGGCTCTTAAACTTACCCTAATACCAGTTCTAGTACCTTAATTTCTTTAATCACGTTTGATCAGTTTACACTCCGCATGGCTGTGCTGAGATGAACGGGGCTGCTGATGCCAGAACGTGCCGTTCAGCTTGACTAAGGCTGCCAGAAGGCAGCACGCGCAGCCAGGCTCACGTGTGCACTCCCAGGTGGGAAGGCTGCTGGGGTCCTGCCTGGGATTCACACTTGTGCTTCACTGGAATTATTCGTGGGAGTAGGAAGAGGAAGGTTCGTCTCCAAATCTGGATTTCATAAAATTTGCTGTAATTCAGCTGGAGCAATGTGTATCCCTTTTCCCCATTCTAAAATAAATACAAAGCAATGTTTCTGCCTGTAAGTACAATAGTTCTCTTATAGTGCTTTGGCTGCTGGTAATATCATAAGGAGGCTTTTATTAATTCTTTGACAACACTCCAGAGGTTTGAAAAGTCTGACTCAGTTTGCTAGAAGAGAATCAGACAATGGAGATCTTAGTGCAGCGTTTGTAGTCATCTAATTAGGGAATGAAACCGATATTTATGTTTTATGCAATTTCTATACGCCCTGTTTTAATGTTGCTCGTTTTTCTTCCTGGCAGGTGTGATTATTGTCCCAAGTGCTGGTGTTGGTATCGTCCTAGGTGGCTACATTATAAAAAAACTGAAACTTGGAGCGAGAGAGTCTGCGAAGTTGGCTATGATCTGCAGTGGTGTCTCTCTGCTGTGCTTTTCAACTCTCTTCATTGTTGGATGTGAAAGCATTAATCTGGGGGGAATAAATATACCTTACACAACTGGGTAAGTGTCTTGGAATCATCTGTGGCAAAACCAGCTTTTTCCAATAAGCCTGGTAAAGTAATGTAAAAAATACTGATGGCTGAGGTACTGAAGAAGTCACATGTTCAAATGAGAATTCAGTGAGCACTGTAATGTAAACACACGCTGTTAGTATGTAGCCCTTCTGTTTTACATCTGCTTGGTAATGAAGCCCATGTAATAACTCACCTTTATGAGGGAAGGTAAAATGTATTAAAGTGGACTTTTATGCCAAAAAGTGACTTTTAGGAAAACAAGAATAGTGTCTTATGTAGATTGCTCAGAGTTTAGCTGTTTTCTCCTCATGAAAACTGTGAAAATACTAAAGGAGTTAGAAAGATAATTTCTGAATAGGTTTGTTTATTATCACCATAGTAATGTTTTAGGACTACAGTCACTATTTGAGAGGAATCACTTGAGCATGTGCTGTCAACATTAGTGGTGTGTGCTGCTTCTGAACCCTGTACTGGTTGTATGAATGCCCTCCAGCGCTTGCTGCAGCATCATTAAGACAGGGACTAGATCGTAAACCTTAAAGATATATTGAGAATGAGGAAGGCTGTCATGAAAAAGAGGATGTGGAGGTGGGAAGCTGTTGAGAGTGATGGATTTAGGCTATGGCAATAAGAAAAGCATGGAAGGGCATTTAAAAAAAAGGGATATTTGGAAGGAAGACAGTATGATAAAAGTAGGCGGAAGGTAGTTCACTTGAAGATAATTCCTGAGAAGCCTGATTGATCATGAATGTTTCTTTCCTTTCTTGTTTTGTACATTAGCTTTTCCCCAAAGTTGCTTTCTTCATGTAGCTTAAACATAAGAACAATGTAAGCATTTGAAGAGTGCAAACTTACCTGAAGCAATATTTTCCCTTTGCTTTTACATCTGAGTCAACATCTACCTTTTATTTATGGTTAGATGCTGGGTACCAAATCCATTTGAGTATCTTGCTTTTAGGGCTCAGCTTTGAACTCTTAATATTTTGAGGTTTGGAAAAGTGTGCAGAAGTGTGGAGTAGGAAGAAAGAGGATCAAATGGGGAAAAAAGTGAGCAAGGCAAGTGAAAAACAAAAGGTAAAATGGGAAGCAAGGGGGGAAGAGAATAGGCACTGTTTACACAGAGAATATTTTGCATTGTGTGTTGCTGGGTGTTACTAAATTGCTGTCATAGAATCATAGAATCATTAAGATTGGAAAAGACCTCAAGGATCATCCAGGCCAACCGTCCCCCCACCACCTGTTACCCACTAAACCATGTCCCTAAGTACCACGTCCAACCTTTGTTTATACACCCGCAGGGACGGTGGCTCCACCAGCTCCCTGGGCAACCTGTTCCAATGCCCAACCACCCTTTCCGAGAAGAAATTTCTCCTCATCTCCAACCTAAACCTCCCCTGGTACAACTTGCAGCCGTTCCTCCTTGTCCTGTCACTAGTTATCTGCGAGAAGAGGCCGACCCCCAGCTCGCCACAACTTCCTTTCAGGTAGCTGTCGAGGGCAATAAGGTCTGCCCTGAGCCTCCTCTTCTCCAGACTAAACAGTCACAGTTCCTTCAAACCCTAATCCTAGAGAAAGCAATACCGTCAACTGAAAGTCATGAGCTGATGGAAAGCTGGTATACTCCTTTGTATTTTTAATTCCTAGAGTTAAAGCTTTGTTCTGAGGGGCTGACTGTAGGGGAATAGCATGGCGATGTAATCTGGTCTAGGCGTAGGGGACTGAAGAAGGAGAAAACAGGGATGGGAAGGGGGTGGAATGCATCACCTTCTATTGATGTTTGTGACAGCCTGTGGGAGTAGATGAAGAAATGAAAATTATCAGTAATTAAAACATAAATTTCAGATGGCAGTTAACTTAACTGTGTGGCAGGTCAGAATATCCCTGCCTGACTAATGAGAAGGCTGTAGTTTTCTGCCTGTGAAAAAGCATTATTTGATTGAAATCTACTTCTAAATGGAAGACAAGGCGAACTATTGTTAATGTGATCTGCAGTAAATGCATAGCATGAGTTGAAATAGGAGTCTGTTCGCAACTGTTCTGAAAGTCTGCAGTAGCATTACTTCTTTATCACCTTCGTCTAATTGTTCTTATTGACACAAGAGGTGAGAGAGAGTAATGGTAAAATTCTGGAAAGTATTGAGTTATATAAACTCTTTGAAATCAGCATAAAAATCAGTACTCTTAGACTGTACTGTCTGCAGAATTTGAGAATTACCAGCAAGGTTCAGGAGTTTTCAGCCTCAACCCAATATGATTTCTTTTAATGCAGAGATTAAATAAAAATTTATTATCAAAATGATAATAAAGAAGCAGAACAGCACATAAATGAATCTTGGCTATCTGACATGATAAACATTCGTTTAGTCCTCATGGTGAATCTTTTGATCGCTGCAAACCATTTACTTGGTAGGCAACTCTTCTATTGAGACATCAAAGAATGTTATTGTTCATGTAACAAAAAAGCATGGTTTCATTTTGAGGTTTAATAAAACACATACTTCATTCTCTGGTTCCAATGCACTGCAGTGTGTGGACATCAAAGCCAGTTCAACAGGCTAGATCAGATAGGAGAAGCACTACAGCTATTTTGTTCAGAGTAGATTGTCTTGCACAATGCTCTCCCTTTACATGGCTATGCTGGGTCTGATGTCTGAGCTACCTGCACTGGCAGCAGATCTCAGCTGCACTGGGCAGTGTAGACGTACTCTGCAGGAGATTCCCCTTTCTGAAGCTTCTCTGAACAAACATGTTTAGTTCTGCTTTTCTTTTACATTTAAAAAGAAGTCCTTTTTCTTTGAGCTGAGCCATAAACCAGTACAGAGGGGAAGAATGAGCTGGGTTTTAGTTAACATAGAAGTGTGTCCATACCAGTACTTCAGCAAAGTAGGCAATGATATGTCCTATTTTGGTATGTTTCATAACTCAGTGTTTTTCTAACTGTACCAGCTGTGAGGAAGTGAAGTGGACCTGGAGGCATGCACAGATTAGAATACATTTGCAAGGATTTTCTGCTGTTTTATGTTGGGCACAAGCAGTTTTTCTGTTGCTGATGTGTCATTAGCAGTTCCGTTATCAGGAAGGTCAAGGACACCACTGTATTATACATCTCAGCAATTTAGAATCTGTTGTCCTATGCCTCATCCTTGTCTCAAAAGGCATGCTTGATATTGGAACATAGTGTAAGGAAGCTTATGTCAAACTGTGTCCTGGCATGCCTTGTCTTGCACCATAGCCACCATCCAAATGGGAAGTGCTGAATCACTGAGCTGTCTCCTTGTCCAGATGACTTTTGAAGATCTCCAAAGATGAAGATACCACCAGCTCTCTGGGCAACCTGTGCCAGTGCTTGGTCACCATCACAGTGAAAAAGTGTTTCCTGATGTTCAGAGGGAACCTCCTGTGCTTCAGGCTGTGCCCATTGCCTCTGGTCCTGCCACTGGGCACCACTGGAAAGAGCCTGGCTCCACCTTCTTCATTCCCTCCCATCCAGTATTTATATACACTGATGATATCCCCCTGAGCCTTCTCTTCTGCAGGCTGAACAGTCCCAGCTCTCTCAGCTTTTCTTCACAGGAGAGATGCTCTAATCACGTCATCTTCTTTGTGGACCTTTGCTGGACTCTTTCCAGCATGTCCATGTTTGTCTTGTACTGGGGAGCTTGGATCTGCACCCAGTACTCCAGGTGTAGCCTCATCGGTGTTGAATAAGGGGCAAATAGCAGAGAACAGCTGCTTAGGTTGTCTGTAGACCTGTCTCTTCCATGTTTTGTGGTATAAGACAACTAAAACAGGCTCCATGGGGAGCTTACTCATAGTGACAGATTCCTGCATGAGTTCATGTCCATCTCTTGTATTTCTGGCATGTAGTGAATCAAAAGAGGCCCTTTCTAATTGCTTTCTGTTGTTTTGGTGCAATTAAGGTTTAGTTAAATCATGTAACTGACTTACTGAGGCACTTCACATTATAAAAAATATATCCTATTCTTCCTCTTGTACCACCAGTTTGGGTTTCTGTTATTCTTATGTCTCTTTCAGTCCAATCAGCCAGTTGGATCTCTTAACTTGAAAGCCGTGACTAACTGGATCAGAACAATAACAACAAAGAGGGAATCCAGCTAGCACAGTGAGAGGGTCCCTTGTTTGACAGCTATACAAAAACTGCGTCATTGCTGCAATTCCAGCTGCTTGCCCACAAGGAGCCTGCACATCTCTGCCATCCAGAATCTCCTTCAGTACCAAACAAAAAATATTGCCATCAAATTAAAACAATCCTTTTTATCATATAGCCCAATATTAAGATCATAGAAATTGTGTGGTGAGGGGTTACTGTGTTTCCTTTGTATTTCGTTGGTCCTATGGGTTCCCACAGCAGTCTAAATAAACATAGATAAAAGCATGCGCAAACCAATTATTTGTTTAGATGTTACCAAAATATAGTCAGGCATTACTTGTTTAATTTATACTTCATTTCACGTAGATTGTAGCTTCATGGGAAGAGAGTCCACCTTTTATTTTCCAATATGTGTGCACAGACTGCCAGCACAAAGAGGTTTCCGTTCAAGCCTGGGTACCTGAAATAACACTGCTCTAAAAACCCCAGGCAATATTTCCTGCCTTATACTTCCCCTTTTCTTACTTTACTCCTATACCACAAGGTTTCCACAGAGTAATAGTTGGAGAGGAGAACGGGATTTAGGAAAAAAAATGTTAGGAACTGAAATCCCTTTTATTGTTAGTCACATCTAATAAAGGTCACCTCTTTATTAGCTTTACCAGCGTCATGTCACGGAGACACAGAGCAGTCTCCCTGGGAAGGGAACAAACGCGATTTGTCAGATGGGATTCTGGGTTTTGTCCCAGCACACGTGTTTAGCAAACTTGCAGTTGAATCTTATTAATGAAAGGAGCAGCGTCATTGTTTGTAATTGAAAGAATAGTTCAGGAAATGCTGTCGTTTGGGGCTGGTTTCTGTTAGCGTGCTCGTGCGTGACGGGTGTCCTTGGCTGCTCAGGTGAAGCAGTGTTGCAAGTTGACAGCATCTGCACCCGCTGAAACGAGCGGGGCAGCTTTCTCAGAAATCCTGTGTGTCTACAGCAGTGGGTGCATTGGAACTAAAGCTGCTTTTCCCACAGGAAAGCAGGACTTACCGGCTTTGGTGCAATTTCCATAGAGCCTGCTCATTCTGACTGATGCAGGTAAATCTGTGATATGCTGTGCAGTAATTCAGGGATCAATGCTTTTTTTTTTCCTTTGGGGGGAGTAGGCAGCTCCCCATGTCAGAAGGCAGGATTGGTAGAGTACTTTGGTTCAGCTTATTGCTGGAAAAATACGTACCTTCAAGAAAATGTGATCCCCTCCTGGGAGGACTGTTCACAGAAATCTGTTATATGCTGTATGGTAGATCGCATATGCTGACAACGGGGTTACATAGGTACGTGTCAGCAGAGATTTCATGTCCCCAGCATCTGAATTCCTTCATCCTTCATTAGCTTCCCATCATTGAAAGAGAAGTGAACGACGAATATTTACCAAAGGTAATAAAGATGAAAGCATGAACCTCTTAAAAATGTCTGATAATGAGCTTTTGGAAGCAGAGTTAATAGATGATTCTGTGTATCACATGTTCTTGAAAGGATGAAAAAAAAGTCTCTCTTTGCATGCAAGGCATTTGCTGTAAACAACTACAACAAAAAAAATCCCCCAGATAAACCTTACAGTGATTTGCTGAGGTACAAAATGTGATGAAAGCTGGAGAGACACAGCTTGCAGTAGCTTGTTATTAATTTGAACATATTTGCTTTGTGTGTCTGGAAACTTAAGGTTTCTTCCAGGGAAAACAACAAAAAAAATGCCCCTGAGATTAAATTTTCACAGTGGTCTCAGTTCAGTTTCCAGTTTCATGCTTCTCATTTCTTGCATGCCTGATTTCATTCACCTTTATTTTTAAGCTGATTTCCTAACCTCTGTGTCATGGTAATGTTGAGCAGTGCAGCTGAAGCAAGTTAGCTACGTAAGCAGAGCCAGCCTGGGAGCAGGCTCTCCTGCCTGTGGAACAACACGGCCCATCTGCTGCTGAGCAGGGTTTTGCGTGATCGAGGGATAAGAGGTCAGAAGAATGTGTTTGACAGGATGGCAGGGGTTGGAGAGGGGAACCTGATCTGAACCTTTCCCGCAGCCGGGGTGTCCCCAGACCTGTCTGTGCGCAGGGTGGCAGAGGTCTCTGGCAGCTGGGATGTGGGCAGGAGGGTCTGTCTCCCAGGCAGGCTGGAGAGCTCCTGCTTACCCAAATATTCAGGCATCTGGGACATCCAGCTCAGCAGGCTGCCGAGAAGCTTGTGAAACACAAAAGTGTGAAAAATTTCTGTCACTGTGCTGCTGAAATCAGTATGTTCCTGAGGAATGTTTCCATGATTTGATGTTTTCCATCGGAGAAAAGGTTCTGTTGAGAGATTACTGGAAACGTCTGCCTGTTGCTGTATGACATGTTGCTGCATATAGCTTTCTGGAATCCAGCATGACAAATAAGACAAGTTTCAGCTGATAGCTGAGAAGGTGACAGAACCAGTATCAGTCCTAGATATTTAATTTCCTGCTCAAGCTGCAACTTGTTTCTAAAACCGTGCCTTGTTTGTTCATGGCGCAAGAAAGAAAACACTCAGAAAGGCTCTGGTTAGCATCCAACTAGACCACAGAGTGTAAAGTAGCTCCAAGAGCTAAATTTGTGAACCTGATTTGTATGATCAGTAGACAGTCAATAAATATTTAAGAGCTACTTAGTAACATTTGATCGGCTACGAAAGTGCCCAGCTGGAAAGACAAGCATATTCGGCAAAAGCAAATAGCGGTGTATAAACACATTAAAAATGAGTCAAGTGGAAGCCACTAAGCAGCAGTCGTACTGCTTAGTGTCACTAGTGACAGGAGGTGAGGTGACAGGTGACACGGGTGACAGTCGCTGTGTGTAGGGTAGCTCCCGCACTGAGTCTCTGATCTGTTTGCGTGACAAAGATGGGAGCAGAAGGACACCCCTTTTGGTCCATGGGGTAGCTGGGACATGGTAGGTCTGATGCTAGCTGTTTACCTTTGCAGCAGTCCTGCCCACGCGTTACAGATGTGAAGGCAAGCAAACAGCAGCCCTTGTGAGGCTCTGCAGCCCCAGCAGTGTGTGAGCATGTGTACAGGATCTCAGGGATGCAGCCACAAACCCAGTCCAAATTCCTGTTCAGCTCCTGCCTGGCTGAGGAGGTGCTAAAATTCCCTGGATATCTACTGATCTGCTTAGAGCAGAGATGCTTGAGCTAGTTTTAAACAGCAGTGGCTTCTCTGTGGCACCATTGAGCAATACTGAGAGCAGGGCAAACCAGGCAGCACAGTTAATTCAATATTACGCTGCAGAGCCCGACGTGGAGAGGTTGTGCATGCCGACGTAATTCCTAAGGCAAGATTTTTGCTTACGGCGCATGTGCAAATACACATGGCCCAACGGAGCTCAGTACTTAGTTCATGTTTAAAATCTATCTGGTTTTGCAGATTCTGCAGAGGTCAAACCGGCATTTGTTTTCAGAATCCAGGTCTTTTAGGTTGGACTGCGCAGAGACCACAGGCAGTGGTAGGATGGTGCCTGCAGCTCTGCTTACCGCTCAGGCCTGAGAAGGCAAAGGGCACATTCTTCTCCTGGAGTTGGGGATTGTCATACATGCATTCTAGCCTCTGGAAAAGGCCTCTAAATTTTGCTCCTGTAGCCTCTCCTCTTTATCACATTCAACCTTGTGTGGATTGCTTCAATATTCTTTGGAAGCTGTGTTTTCATGTCTAATTTATCTACTGGATAAATGATACAGTGGAGGACACTTTTCACTTCCGTTTGTGGAAAAAAAGTCAGCTAGTTTAAAAGCATCAGCCAGGAAGAGGAAGGAGGGACAGCCTTGTGTCATGGAGCTAGGCAGACCCAGCCTCTTGGGAGAGGATCCAGAAGCTGTTCCCCTCTGTGGACTGAGGCCAGAGTGACTGTAGTCTGTGAAACACTGGTGAAAGATGGAACATGGAGTATTCAGAGTAACCTTTCAAAATAAGCTAATGACACACCAAAGGGTTCTGGTGATACTGTAATAAAACCCACAAGAAAAAAATTTATCCTAAACTGCGTTCTCAAAGCACCACCTTTCTCCCCTGTTCAGCTACCATGTGCTGTAGCTATGAAGAGTCACAAATCCATGCAGATGACAGACTGCAGAGGCCTATCTTCTGAGCTAAACTAGGTGTCCTGGTTTAGTTCTCTCCATTGTGACCACTATGGAGAAGGCAGAGGAGTGCACTCACTGAAGAATGATTTTGGGATCTGTTTAAATATGTGAATTCTTTCCAAAACCCAGATGAAGCATATTTTGGATTCTTCAGTCTCAGACACTTGTTTTCAAAGACTACTGAAGTTAAATAAACTATTGCTTGTATTTTGGCGAAAGTTCTCCAAGTGTCCAGACATACTCTCATGTGGTTTTAGGTAGCCAGGCAGGTGCAGATGTTTAAGCTGCTGTGACTCTTAAGATGGGAAAGAAACATCTGAAATATGTCCAAATCCACGAGGGTTGATGTATGTGTTTCCCACCAATACCCACTTCATTAGCGTTGGTCACTATGTTTAACAGTTACTGTGGAGAAGAGAAGAACTACCCGATAGTGTGGTTTTGGTAGGAAGTCAGGAAATAGGTTGCTATGAAAGGAGGTGAGTCGCTCACCTTATGTGTGGTAGCCTCTACCCAGCAATTTAGTCAGAGAGAATCTGATCCTGAACTCCTGATGTCCCCAAGAGCACCATAACCACTGCACATGTGGATGGTGGATATAAGGGAAGAGAAAGAGAAAAAAAGAGGAATAGATAGAGACACAGAAGAATTAAAAAGAGTAAGCAAGAGAAGAACCTAACTTAGAAACCTTCTGAAAAGAGATTTCCCTTGGAAGAAATGGCTTTGGTCCTGGTCCCTGCTCCAAGTTTTGCTTATGGATATGGCAGTAAAAAGTCTTTATTAAGGAGACATGAACAGGATTTGGATCATGTTCAACTTCAGCATGAAGGATGGAAAGTGCCCTTCTGGAGCTTGCTGATAAGAACAACATCAAGGAGACGTAGATTTGAATCCCTTTGGATTGAGGAGGACCTGGAGCCCTAGTCTTCCCACCTCAGGCAATGGCAGAGCTGGTGAAGAAGAGGAAGCTTCCTTCTCTTCAGAAGAGATCTAAGTCCATGAAGTATGGTGTTTCTCGAGATGGCTTTTAGCACAGAGGGGAAGCTTTTTGATCCATGCACAGGAACTCACGGAACTGTCTGCAGTGGGCACCAGTATTCCTTTAGAGTGTCAGGGTGCAGAGCGCATTTCCCCTGCTTCTAGGAGCTTGGTCAACTGAGTTAAGGAGTTCAGCTGGCTGAGTCCAGCATCAGCTCCGTCACTGGTAAGAGCTGTTGTGAAGAAATCTGGAGGCAAGGGCCTGCCCTTCCTTTCTCTTGCACTTTCTGTGTGTGATCACTGGACTAATCACTGTCATCTTTGGCTCTGGACCCAAATTCGGATCTGATCTTGCCATCCCTCTCATCTCCCTGCTCACCTTTCCTGTCCAGGATGCCAACCAAAAAGCCATTGGAGAGGGATCAGGTCCTTACCTCCGTGTTCTGAATTTTTGGAGATCTTAGAGGTGCCAACTGTCTTTGTTCCTTACAGAACCTGCCTTTCCAACTTGGACACCTGGAAGGACTAAAAATGTTTAGATATTGCAATCCATAAAGTACGGGGTTTGAAACTGGCCCCGTATCTTCAGAAAGATTTGTGTGTTGCAGTACTGACTGTTGCAGTGGGTAACGCTGGGATACTTTGAGACACAAAATAGCCTTTACAAGCCTAGAGTGCAGCTGTGACAGAAAGTAAGACTTAGATTTAAGAGTAAACCCCAGAAAAACAAAGCTATTTTAGTACCACAGGAATGTATAGATTGCAGTTCCTGAAAACACAATAATATGGGGGGTTTCCTAAGTAACAGGAGAAGCTTCAAGTGAAAACATTGATACCAACTGCTTCTCACTTTTCAGTGGCTTGATATCGCCTTATGCAGTGAGGAGGGAGTGTGGGAGCAGAATTCAGGAGCTGGGATTTCTTTAGACAGAAAGGTATTTAGGAAATTAGACCCAGGGTCCCTAGCCGCAGCCAACCCTATCTCTTGGAAGTAGATTGGTATGAATAAAGTCATTCAGGTAATTTTTCCATTGACTTAATGCATTCATGTTGCTGGCAGTGTTTTAAACCCAGAAGAAATTCCAGTTAAGGTGCACAGAACTGAGGCAGCAATAAACCACACTGCAGACTCTTGCTTTCACACTTATTAAATTAATTTAGCAACCTGAAACAAGACAGAGAGCATGGTAAGTGTAGTAAAAATAGCTATAAATATAATATGGGCTGTTTAAAAGTTCATGCTGCTTGTAATTTGGCTGCATAATGACAGCAGAAAATAACTTACTTTTCAAGGTGTGTCTGCATATATATCTAATCTGAACAGTTATATTCTTTTTGGTACCTGAGCTAGCATGTTCAATAATAGCACAGACAGAAGGTCATACTTTATGCCTATACCCTCAGGTATTTTCTGGCATAACGCCTTCAGGTAATACTAGATGTGATTTGATTAGATTACATTAGTTAGATGTGGTTTATTTAATTGCAGCTACAAGATTTCACTAGAGCTTGCAAATATTTTCACGTTGACCATAGGAACCGCTTAAGTTTATTTTTTCAGGAGCCTTCATGTGTTCAGAATTTATAAGCAAAGTAGTAGAATTGGGGGCTGTCAGATAAATCTGGGAAGAGCCAGATTCAAACCAAACAACAGCTCATGTAACAGGCTGTGGACCATGAAAAAAATCCTTGCTGTTGGACAATGTAGATGCAAAAAATTTAATCTCAATGGGAAAAATACAGGGGGAAAAATGGGATTTATTAGCTAAAAAAAATCAGACAATATTTTGGGCTGAGACTCATTAGAAGCCAAGAGAATACTTTTTTGGGGAAGTTACTTGCCCTGTTCTTGCTCTTCCCTAGTCATCTTCTTACACCTGCTGTTAGAGACAGGATACTGGTGAAGAGGCAACCATGGTCTCAACAGCCATTTTCATGTTTCTAAGGTTTTCACAGAAAATATACACGTACAAAAAAATTTTTCAATTAGTCTTTAGCCAGACAAGGAGAAGAGCAGTGCTACAAAACTCGTCCGAGCAATGAATGAGTCATCCGAGCATTTTTGCGTGACCTGAGAGTTGTTTTGTTCAGGGCTGAAGTGATGGTATATAAGGCAGGAGCTGATTAATTTGGTGGCTATGTGACTTAGTCAGCCAGAGCCGAAACCTGTGATGGTGGCAGGCAGTCATCAATTGTAACCAGAGTGGATTTCTTTCTACTTGTAGCAAAAAGCACCATTTGATCAGTGGGTTGTTTTCCCCCATCATCTTCTGATGAAGAGTCTGTGATCTTTCAGATATGGACTTTGCTATTACTAAAGCCTTTGTCACTTCTGGACTGGTCTGCAACGGTACAGCTGATATGTAAAGCAGGGCCGTAGGGGGATGGTATATTTATAAAATCTTGATTCCAGCCATGAGTTGCACATTGGCACGCAGTGGTTCGTACTGGCTGCCCCTTGCAGCTCAGGATATCAGGTAGTGGTTCTGTCTTACAAGTTTGTCTTACTCTGGGACTCCCAGCACCGAAGGCCATGCCATTTGGGAAGGCCAAAACTGTTTCTGAGTGACCTGCTCCCCCCAAGACAAGACCCAGATGTGCCATACGGAGGTACTAGCTGGAGGAGAGGGTGCATCAGGAGTGACCTGTAGCTGCCTCAGTGCAGTGCTTTCTTAAGGCCTTGTAACATGAACCACAGAGCTCTGATGAGTGCCATGAGCTGCTGCTGTGCTTGGGCTCCCTTTGTGCGTTCACCCCACGATGAGGACATGCTCAGGCTGGCCTGGCACTTGCTAGTGAAGAGTTGATGCAGTTCCCTGCTGTGGCAGTTGACATCTGTTCAACCACCTGTTTGGAGCAGCAGTGATTGATAGTGAAGAGCCTACTTTTTGGTGGGTGTATGTCCTTCAGCTTGAAATTCCCTTTAGTTCCTTCAGAGCATAGCACCAAACCCTTCTGAGCAGGACCTGGAAAGCTGGGCTTTGGGGAATGGTCCAGGGACATGGAGTAGTGGTTCTTTTACAGACATTTAGTAACAGCACAGCGCTCCTCCAGATCTAGAGAGATTCCTGTAGATTTCAGATATGCATACAAATAATACAAGCATTAAGTTTTCCGAGCAGCTGTTGGTATGTGGGAAGAGATGCCTATTTGTTCACATAATGCTTATGAACATCACTGAACCCTTCGTTAGTAATCAACAACAAATTGCTGCAGCTTAGGATAGACATACAAAATAGTAGTGTCTTAACTCTTAAAGGAGAAAAAATAAACTGGAAGAATACAACTATTACCTGGACAAATAAGATACAAGTTTTAAACTTTGGTATTATTTTTGTGTTGCATTTTTAGTTGATGACAGAGATGCCTAGGGTGTTCTTCTATATTGTTTAAATCATGCACATAACCTAGAGTTAATGCAGTCTTTCTCTCAGTTCCAGAGTTAATGAGTAGGATGGTTTCGCCGTTTGAACAGCAGGATATCTGTGCTTGCTCTACTAGCATGTTCTTTTTCCTTTCTTCAGTCCCACTCTTGCCATGGCCCACAGGAATCTGACTGGGAGCTGTAATGTTAACTGTGGATGTAAGATTCATGAGTACGAGCCTGTCTGTGGATCAGATGGAATAACATATTTTAATCCTTGCCTAGCTGGCTGCATCAATGGTGGAAACCATAGCACAGGGGTAAGTGCTTCACCCACCCACCCACATACCACCCACGAGTAGCCCCTCAGGACTGATGCAGATCAAAGGTTGCTCTGTTCCAGTGCAAGTGTCTCCCCTCTTAAGCTCCAGAGAAGTTGTTCTGCTGCTGGCTTGTGCATGAGTCTTTCCATGTTTTGAAAGGCTGGTGATGCACAGTCCCACCCCCCTTCCTTTCAGTTATGTACAGATTTGAGGTGCAACCTCATTTGTACCAAGTGAATCCTCCAACCAAGTGAGTGCGAAGTACCATGGGGTGGGGAGTGCTGGTGCTTCCAGTACAGACTGGGAAATCCCCACTGGCAGTGGCCTGCCTGTCTGCTGCTCCTGCAGGGCTCGGAGAGGGGACCTGGGGTCAATGTCATCTAGTTAAGCTTTCTACTACATAGGCAGCCATGTCATGCTGTTTTTCCACAGGCTCATCAATGTTACTCTTAAGAGCAGTGTTTTTATATTTTTTTTGCTCCCTCTCCAAATGAAAGGAAGAACTTAACTCTTCAGGTAGTTGGAAGGGAAGGACATCCTGCTGGTAAAATCACACCATAGAAATTCGGAAGTTTCCAAGACTGGGCACAAGAAAAGAGCTGAAAAGAAGAATCTGACCTAAATATTGACAGAGCTTTATGGTTATGCTCATTACATACAACACCACCCCCCCCCAATTCTTCTGTTACAGAACTGTCTTTTTAAAAAAGGATAATTATTATAAGACAGACAGGAAGTAATGTAAACATTGATTTTCTCAGGACTTGATTGTGCTTTCCAGAAAGTTTATTTATAATGTATCAGTCTCCTGATTTGCAGTCCTGAGCCAGCCTGTGAAGCAGGAGGATGTTAGGTCCAGCACTGTGCTTTTTCGGGTTGACTGGATAATGGTCTGAAAATGTAGGTTCGTACATAGATGCCACTGAGAACATACTAGTTTCCTTTATAGTTTTTTGGTTTTTTTAGAATATCTTGCTGGTTTTTAGTGGAAAGTTGCTTTGGCCCAATTGGAAATTCCTGTGATGTGAGCCTCTGCTTAACTTTCAGTGTCTGTATAAATCTTGTACTTTGCTGGATTGAGACATGTAGGTTTGATCTTTGCTACATTTCACCTGTTATAAAACAGACACTATCAATTCATTTAGTAGGTAGGTACTTTGGGAGTATCTATTTGTCACTACAGATTTTGAAACATACTATTTCCTGTTAAGGTTTAAGAAAAGATCTTTTCCTGGCCCGAAGTTTTAACTCAATAACTAATGGTCAATAGAATAGGGCTGACATTGGTGGGAAAATGCATTTCTGTATTAAATAATGCTTTATGCAGGGTACTTTTAAAAACAGCAAAAGCTGGTGCCACTGTATAACATACAAAATACTGCTAACCTGTAACATTCGTATTTAAGTTTATAACATATAGTGTTCACAAAATTAACCACTTAAAAATGGGACCTAGGGGAAAAGGATGCCAGTGTACAGTTGATACCTGTTTTGTATGTATGTTCCTATACTCCAGCATTTCTGTCATGTCATGTCTGTCTCATTTAGTACACAGACTTGGTTTCTCTGGTGATGAACCAAGATTGTGTAGTAAAAAGGATTGTTTTCTGTAGGATGCTTATTTGACGTTTGCATTTGAAAGCAATAAGGAGGTAAGGTGAGGGACTGTAGGAAGAAAGCAGATACTCATGTGATATTAGAGAGTGGAGGGCTGCCTTGGGAAACTGGATTCTGTCATTGCCTCGGTTCCTAAGCAATGTTGGGAAAATCACTTAAAACTCCCAGTAGGTCATTAATCTCATATTCTTCGTATTCTGGATGATGGACATGAGCAACAACCAAAAGTGCCATTTGTAGAAGCACTGAGTGCCTAAATCTGTATCTGAGGCATGAAAAGCTACATTTAGAATATATTCAGTTGTATATAATGGCAAATGTTCTGAAAAAAAGGATCCCAATTGTCTCAAATTAGCCACCCACATTTGTGAATCTTTTGATCTCTTTCAGTTACTTAGTTGCAAAAGAGAGAGAACAACATCAGTGCCTCATCTCATAACTGCTTTGAAGATAAATTACTCCTTTTTGAAAGAGTTCAGCTATAATGATGAGTGTGATAGAAAAATCCATATGAAATATGAGTCGTTCTGTCTTTGTAATGGAATATGTTTAGTGTGAGGAAAAAAATACCTGGAGCCATGTTTTGAAAATGGGAGGTAAAATACTGGATAAATTAATATATTGTTAAGATGTTCAGCTAAATCCCATGGGGAAAAAAAGTGAGGCTACCTCATAACATGAACACCTACAAAGGTATACGTTAAAACTGACTATCAACCATAATTTGGATATTTTCTGATGTCCAAATGCTTAAATTTGCAATCTTAAGATGGTCTTGTAACGTAGCTTCTGTGCATGGGTGGTCCTAGGTTTTATGAATGCAAATATTGAACCCAAAAGCTCCTTCCTGTTACATCACATGTGTCCTGACGTGTTTCTTCTGTAGAGCCAGTGTATTCTGATCTGCTGCACACCCCTTTCCCATTAGATGAGTTGAAAACTGTAGTAGAGTAAATGTGACAGGAAGCTATTTCTGATCTAGCTCTTCCTCACCTTGCTGAGACCATGGTCCCCTTTGCCTATGGAATGCCCCTTCTCTATTCAGTCTCTTCATCCTAATGTCAGCCTCTTTGTCCATTCAGAAATCCCTCATGTACTTCAGTCTCACTGTTTAAGTCCCTGCTTTCCCCTTATTCTCTGGTTTTGCTTCTATCCACATCCCATCCACATCCACACCCACATCCAGCTGGAAGGTCCTGGGCTGCAAGCATGAAGTGCAGCTTGTTGCTCTTTAGCCAAATCTGCGTAGACTTCCATTGGAGTGACAGAAGACACCTCCTGAATATGAAAGTCAACAGACTGCCAAATTCCAGAATATGGCATGATCAGCGCTGCTTAAAGAGTGTTTCCTCACAGTTTTGTAATACAATAGGGTCAATCTTTTTCTCCAGCCTCCCGGTCAGAAGTGATTGAATTGTTTCAGCAGAATTGTCAATTTTTTTTTTTTTAAACTCGGCCTAAATAAAAGAATGGAAAGGCAATCTCATCATGGAGACTCCTGGCCAGCTTTAAAAATACCAAGAACGGTAACCTCACATGTGCTTGGGGTAACGGTACTAGAGCCAGAAGTTTCCTGATTAGGAAGTACTATGGGACTATTGTACCACGCCACTGTGCAGTGTCTTCCTCGCACAAGTATTTAATGTGGAAATGGTCTTTTTCACTCTCCCCAGGTAAGAAATTACACAGAATGTGCCTGTGTTCAGAGTCGCCAGGTGATCACTCCACCGACGGTGGGCCAGCGCAGTCAGCTCCGGCTGGTTATTGTCAAAACCTACCTGAATGAGAACGGCTACGCTGTTTCTGGGAAGTGTGATCGAACCTGCAACACGCTTATCCCGTTCCTGATATTTCTCTTCATCGTTACCCTTATAACAGCGTGCGCCCAGCCGTCAGCAATTATAGTGACACTCAGGTGAGGACTTAGTTATGGTTTTTAGGTATTTTTGCTGTGCCTGCTATCAGCAGTGTTTGTGTCGAAGAGGCTGGAGCAATGCAGCCTTAAAAAGTGAATGGATTGGGTGAAACTTGCTTGTATTTAGAATATGTTGCATGATAATGCACTTCAGGAAACATGAAGTGCCCAGCGATTTCCAGGCAATATAAAGAGAGAATAAGTAAAAGCATCATGTAAGAAAATCATTACTCCTGAAGAAATTTTCAACCTTCTTAGAGCAATGGTTTGGATTTTCAAATGCAAATGAAAAAAAAATTAATATTTGACTCATTCCTAGTTCAAAAATGAGAGGACATTTTAAAATTGTCCTTTTATCTTTCTTGAAATTTTTCATTTCTGCCACATGTCCCTTTTTTCACAAGAATTTTGAACTTTTAAGCACTGTACTGGATTCGTGTTGCTGTCATCATGGTCATTTATGGACAGAGAACAACATAGTCTTTGTAGGGAAAGATAGTGTCATTTATTTTTCCATTAAAAAAAAATGTTCATTTTTTTTGGATTGGTTTTTCCCATGTCTACCATCTGGTCTGATAAACATTATCACTCCCTATGACATCTTGTCCATTTAAAATACAACCTCTGTAAGTGAATTTCAGTCTGATTTTTAAACAAAAGTGAGCTGAAAAAAACCAGAATATAGTCTACTGCTAAAATAAATTTGTATTTATATAATATATGGAGGAAGAAGAATTAGAGGAAAAATGAAATAACTATTATTTGCCAGGATTTACAATGCACACACATAGGTATTGGTTCTACTGGTAACAGAAAGACAAAAATGGTTTAAAGATGTTGATTAGGTTTGGAATCTAAAGCTGGAGAGCTCTCAGAGTTCAAGAAGTGAGTTTGTATCAGATGGAGATGAGTTAGACGATGGAAAAAATAGAGGAGAAGAGAAGAGAAGAGAATAGTTCAATTGGAAGGGACCTACAATGATCACCTAGTCCAACTGCCTGACCACTTCAGGGCTGACCAAAAGTTAAAGCCTATTGTTAAGAACATTGTCCAAGTGCCACTTAAACACTGACAGGCTTGGGGCATTGACCACCTCTCTAGGAAGCCTGTCTCAGGGCTTGAGACGCTCTTCAGAAGCACACCCGAAATGATCCAGATGCAAATGGATATTTGGTCCCTGGGACAGGTTAGGGCTGGTCTGAAGTAAAAACCCTACAAAAGCTGAAATGCTGGTGGTGTAGAGATCAGGTCCTCAACACGAGCTGTTTAGCTGTATAAATCTGCTCCTCCTGAGCTGTATTAGTTGCTGACATAGAGACAGCTTTTGACCTGGTTTTATATAAAATCTCTCTCCAAACTGAGTTTTTTTAAACTAGTCTCAGGCATTTTCTTTCAGCGAGAGTGGTCCTCCCAGCCAAGTGTGATATTCTCCTGGTAGTGTCTTTATATCTTCACTTTGATACTGTGAGACTACTGATGTTCTACTGCTGCTCATAATTAGTCCCCTATGAAAATAATAATGGCAAACCTTTGTAATGGAGCTTTAGAAAACATGAAGCAGATCAGGACTATGCTCTCCTTAGGCTCAGTGGTGAGCGCAGCTCTGAAACCCTCTGGCAGGCATCTGTGTCTCATCCCCAGCAAGGACAAGCACTCTTGCTGTCATTTTCTCAGCTCACGTGGCTGAGGTTTATGCAGGAGCCGGCTGATGACACGTGGAGCACTGTGCCATGTCATGTGATGGAATTTTTCTTCCAGTTTGTTTTTCAAAAAATTTACAAAATGGGTACAAGGGTCTGTGTTAAGACTGTGAAGCCAAGCGCTCGGGAGTGGACATGTCAGACTTCCAGTTGCTTACGCAGCCTTAGCTCAACTACTGTGTGCACAGTCAACCGTATCCTGGACCGCATCAAAAGAAGCCAGACCAGCAGGTTGAGGGAGGTGATTCTTCCCCTCTACTTCGTTCCTGTGAGACCCCACCTGCAGTACTGCGTTCACCTCTGGGGCCCCCAGCATAAGAAGGACATGGACCTGTTGGAGCAAGTCCAGAGGAGGGCCACAGAGGTGATCAGAGGGTTAGAGCACTCCTCCTGTGAGGACAGGCTGAGGGAGTTTGTGTTGTTCAGCCTGGAGAAGGCTCCAGGGAGACCTAATTGTGGCCTTCCAGTACTTAAAAGAGGCCTACAGGAAAGCTGGAGGGGACTGGTTGCAAGGGCATGGAGTGATAGGACAAGGGGAACAGGTCTTAAGCTGAAGGAGAGGAAATTTAGGTTAGATATTAGGAAGAAATTTTTCACTATGAGGATGGTGAAGCACTGGAACAGGTAGCCCAGAGAAGCTGTGGATGCCCCATCTCTGGCAGTGTTCAAAGCCAGCCTGGGTGAGTCTTTGGGCAACCTGGTCTAGTGGAGGGTGTCCCTGCCCATGGCAGGGGCATTGGAACTAGATGATATTTGAGGTCCCTTCCAACCCAAACCGTTCTGTGATTCTATACAAAATAATAGGAAACTATCATGAGAAGCCATGAACAGCTTGGGTGGATTCTCTAATTTCCTTAATGGGTTTGGGCCAACTTCTTCAGGCCTCACATAGGTAAAGAAAGGTTCAAAGTCAAGACTGAGATTTTGATTAAACACGGACAGGAGGAACTAGCTATGTTTTTTCCTACCCATGAGAGTTAACAATATTAGAAGCTAAATGGAAGAAATTTAGACAAAGATTCATTATAGCTTAGGAAAAATAGCCAGGAGGTAAAGCCAGAACATACCACAATGATTATCTGTTATGACTGTTTCTTCAAAGGCGTTTTCTTCTCGCCTGCTAGGTCTGTGGAAGACGGAGAACGACCCTTTGCACTAGGAATGCAGTTTGTGTTATTACGAACTCTTGGTAAGTCTTACAGTTACTCAGCATTCCCGTAAACCAGTGTTTCCAAAAGGCTTGCCATGGTTGGCTTAAACGTATCATAGAAGTACTAAAGTTCCATAAGTCTGCAACTAAGTCCCTGACTAGTTGTATTAAGAACCTAAAATTAATAGTTTCTGAAAATGCTGTAGCTGAGAATGTGTTTAACTTTTTTTTTGTTACTGACTTTCTGAAGCAACATTTTTGTCCCAGAAAGAGATATTTTTACAGTTTCAAATTTTACTTAAACATTAATACAGTTACTAAATACTATTTTACAACATTTTTTTCTTTTTTAGAAGCCAATTTTTATTGCTTTCAGTGATAACTCTTTGCTTTTTAAAAATAAGAAGCAATTTTTACTTAGCGTCTAATTTCAAATATTTCAGAGCAAAAAGGGTGTGTGTTAGATCTTTATTCCACAAAGTAGTTTCTTTCAGGCTCTTGAACTTCCAATAGCCTACCTATAAAGAGCACTCCAGGTATTCAGCAACCCTCAATGTGTGTATAGAACAAACAAGGACTATTCTAAGTGCGAACAAGAGGAGAAGCCCGTATAGCTGCATCTGGCCTGTACAAAAGTTTTCTTTGACAAAGGAAGTTTCTGACTTGTCCTAAGGGTGTCATACTTCCAGGGAAAGAAGAAGCATTTGATGAGCTGGCTGCATTTGTAGCAGCGTTAGAAGTTAAAGTCTGTTTCTGAGGAAGATGTCTTCAAAAGAAAACTTAAAATTTAGTGGTCCCATTGCTTCCATCCATCTTCAGCAAGAGAAACATCTTGCGGTTCTTGGTGCTTTTCCTCCTTAATTTAAAGTGGCAACCCCCACCCTTTCCCAGCTCATGGGCAATGGATGTTCAGGAAGTAATGCTCTGGAGATAAAGTCTTCTGTTCCTTTCCAGTATTTTGCTTCCTGAGACCAACACTGGATTTTCTTTTGAGGGACGTGTAGTTCAAGAAGACCTGTCTGGGGCCAGCAGACAAACATTACCTGTTGTAAGGTGCTCCTGCATTGTCGTCTTTGCTTGAATTCTTTCCCATTTGTGGTACATTCCATCTGTGGGATAAGTAGTGCTGGTGGTAAGACCGACTGATCAGTTTTCCATGTTTTACTTGTTATGTGAGAGCAGCGGTGTGGAAATCTCAAAACTTCTTGATCTACACTGTTTGGCTAAGTCATATAGTTTCTTCAGAAGTTTTCCACTATATGCTAACACACATTATTTCTGTTGCTATTTTTATTACAGCGTACATTCCCACTCCAATTTATTTTGGGGCTGTTATTGACACCACGTGCATGCTTTGGCAACAGGATTGCGGCATACAGGGATCTTGTTGGGAATACGATGTCACTTCATTTCGTTTTGTCTACTTTGGGTTGGCAGCTGCCCTCAAGTTTGTGGGATTCTTTTTTATTTTCCTGGCCTGGTATTCCATTAAGTGTAAAGAAGAGCAACTGCAGAGACGGAGGTGGAGGGCTTCGCCGGTGAACACTGTGAGTGAGATGGTTGGCCAAGCTGGACCCCAGCAAAACTATGCACGGACTAGATCCTGCCCTACCTTCAGTTCTCGAGGAGACATCAGTGTGGCACAAGGAATGAACTGCGTAGCACAGACATACCCCGGCCCTTTTTCAGAAGCAATAAATTCCTCAAATGAAAATGCGTTGGAAGAAGTCACTGCTGAGATATAGACCCCTGGCTTGGTAATGTAATATTTAGTTTTGTTGGTTGACTGAATTACGGCGCCTTGTAAAACACCTGTGCCTTCTATTTTTAATCTAAATGTGATAAAACCAACAAAGCTTAATGCAAACAACCATAGCTTGTTCCTGAGGGCTGGATACCTCAAACCAACCCAAGTTCTTATTTCTTCCCTCCCGACAATGGAGTTTTAAAAATTGTGTTTGTAATTATTTCAGATGTGTCCATTAAATGTCCATGCTCTGATCTAATGTCAATGTAAAGGTGAGGTATTATGAACAGCAGAAGTCGGTGGAAGAGTGACAAAAACTCTTATCGCTGATGTCTAGACATCACACAAAAATGCTTAAATGTATCGTCAACTTCACATCCACAAATTGTACTTTTCAGAGCTGAGTAATTACTGTGAGTTCTGCTACAAAGCACAACTGAACTTGTTTAAACTATGCAACTTATTTGGATAATTGTATGTGCAGCAAATTAAGTTTAAAGTTTACTTTTAAAGACATTACTGCAACTGAATTTGGAAGGGGCTATTTTCAGACATAAGCATTAAATTAAAAAGGAACATAAGGTTTAAAGTACTGTTAATAACATGTTAAGCCATACAAAAGTTATGCATCAGGTAACATTTGCAAATGTCGAGTCGTACTACCTTTATCCTGTCAAAATGTGCATTAATTTTCCTTTGATGGGATGTAGTCATTCTTCCCAAAACACACAGGCTAAGGAAGTATGATGCTTGGGGTTAAAAACTTCAGTATTAGTTTGTAATAACATGAAGATGTAGAAATCAAACACACACATACCAGAGCAGGTGTGTGCGTATTTCTGTAATGATTCTGGCAGTTATTCGGGTGGTTGTCACTAGCTCCAACTCGGTACGTTTCCTGGAGAAGAAAATAAGAAGTTACAGCTTGGTAGGGAGAGCTTGGCTGTCCTTCAGGCACATGTGCCAGTCTAGTTCAGCTTCAGTGAAAAAATCTCGAGGGAGAGCCGATGGCCTCGTTTGGTGTCTGAGTGGCCGCCTGGGACCCGCCGAGCCCCTGGCAGCCAGCGACGGGACGGGGTTGAGGCCGGCACCGCTCACTGCCTGCTGCAGGAGTGAGCAGAGAGCCCTCAGGTGGCTGCAGCTGCCTGCCCACCACGGCGTCTGGTACGAGGCTTTCGCCCTGGGGAGGGGGTGCCGGCTTAGACCTCGGATCCCTCCTGTTTCTGCCCCACTTCTGTCTCTCCCACTGCTCGGTGCTGAGCAGGCTGGTGGGACAGGCGTGGAGGTCCTACTTGTATAGTTTGTCCTGCACATGGCCGCCTTTCCTTTTCTCAGCTTCATTGGAAGCTTCTGTGAAGGCAAAGAGCTAAGAATAGAAATTGTCTGCAAGCGTGGACCACAGGATGTGATGTGGCCTTTGCTTATACCAAATTACTGTAGTGTGTTTTCTCCCCAGGAGATGCTAAGGCTTTCTCATCAAGTGTACTTGGCATTTCATTTCTTGCTCTGGAGGCTTTGTAGTGCCATGCTTATGATGTACTAATGATGTCTCAAAGGACAGAGAAGGATTTCAGGTGGACACTGGGAAGTCAAAGCTGTATTTTGCCCTGCAGGGAAAGTCTTAGGAGTTTAGGAAGTTAAAAGCACTTTTTAAGAGGACTAAGAGACAGACAGATTTGGATTTTGCCATGCAGAGAGCTTGCATGGAAACAAATAGGAAAGAACAGAACTTCTATGTATTTTTGAACAGAGTTATTCCTGGTTTAATTTTGAATTTATAATACGTAAGTTAATCAAACATTATATGGAACCAAGTCCTTAAAATTAAAGGCAGTACTCTCCTCGGCATCCGTGGAGTTGTTCTGGGAAGAGTAGACATCCCCCTGCTCCTTTGCTGGCTTCCTTTCCTCATCTCCTGGCTCTTAACTGGCACGTGGGACTGCCCACACCGCTGGTTCCCCTGCTTGAAGTGGTGGGTGCTTATTTCAAAATGTCTCGGTCCGTTTATGTGGCTTTGTAATGATTCCTGCTCTCTGTCTGCAAACTCAGATGCTTCTACCCCAAACCACAACATAGAGAAATATAATTTTAATCACCTCCTGCTATTCTGTACATATCAATAGCTTTTTGGGGTCAAGCCTCAGATTTTTTTTTGCCCTTGTGCAGCCACCAGATACAATACATCCTCAGTCAGCATGTACCACCTGAGATGTTAGCTTCTGCACTTCTCATCCCAATAAAAAAAATTCCTTGGCTCAAAGGTATTTGGTATATATATATCTATATATATTTTTTGCCATAGGAGATCAGAAGAGATGATAAAAATGTTTCCTTTTGCTCCAGTCTCAAATGCTTTTTACACCAGGAATTTCCTGCCATGGCAAAAATTGAGGCAAAGTGAAATTGCAGCCTGTCACCCATCCGTTTTAATCACTTGCCCGTTTCAATTTTCATGGGGTGAGGTGAAGAGCGACAATCTTTTCAAATACCTCATAAACAGAACATTTAGGGAATTCTAATAGGCTGGAGATGAATCATCTATCCCGACCTATTCTATGTCACACCTAGTGTCTGTGCTTCTGTTCCGTGCGAATAACAAGGGAGCGCAAATTAGGCTTGTAGGAGCGTCAGGAGCTGACGCTGATGACGAAGAATGAGAGTGATAGAAGTGACACATCTGCAACTGCTGCCGCTTCGGAGCTGATCTCAAGGGAATTGAGATCAAGAGCTTGTTGGAATGGACACTACCTGTTTTTAGGAAATCCTGGAACTTAACTTCTAAAAACATTCTTTTTTTTTTTTTAATGTTTGAGATGTCGAAGGAAAGATGTTCACTTTGGAAACACTGAAAAAGCCTTGTTTTCATACTTATAATTTTCCTTTCAAAATTGTATGCCAAGCAAAAAATAATTAATCGCTTTTCAAGCAAATCTGTTAGAATTTTTGTATATAGATAATTTTGACAATACGAATATATTTCTACAAAATCACTGAATTAAATCATCATCCTCTGAAAGAAGGAAACCCCAAACTTTGGCCAGTTTTTGATTGATTCGTGAAGGAGCCTTTATTGTGAGTAAGCTGTAACAGCCTAAACTAAGCCAATAAAGCTACGCAGGGGAAACACATTAACTTCCCAGAGAAGTCAATTCCAGCAATGTCAACGTTGACTGAAATATGGACTGAGACCTGCTGAACAAACACTATTTTCTGAGTGTGTCGCTGCTGAAGGAAGCAGTGACAATTGTGTCATCCCTAGCAGGAGTCAGGATCGACGTGTGGTGCTAAACCAACTCACAAGAAGAAAAAAGGCGCTTTATCTGTCACCCGGTGAAGGTGGCCAGGCTGTCTCCCTGCTGTGAAATCCTCTGAACACAGAATATAAAATCCCGTTGAGCTGTAATTTCTGCCACCTTCCCTCCGTACCCCCGAGCACTAAAGGTGGGACAGTAGTGAGTACAAGAAAAGGTAAAGCTCACCCACAGGCTGCTATCGGTAGTAAACCCAAGTCATCCACCTGCAGTTAACCAGCCAGGGGTAATGTGGGGCAACGCCACCCGGCAATTAACTACAAGTCCACAAAGTGAAGTAGGGGCACAAATCTCCTCATCGGTATTAGAAATGTAAGTTTGAATTAGTTAAGCACACTTGAGTGTGTGATTTGTTTTTTTTTTTTTAAATAGTTTATTAATTTGTAGCATTAACTATTCATTATAGCTCTAATCTGGCAGAACACTTAAATATGTGTGTAAGTTTATATATAATGCACTTAAAAATAATGTGTGTATGTAAGTATTGGACTGAATCCCATCTGCATTCAAAAAGGAGTTCCTTTACCCAAAGAGTAATTTCCATGCAGAGTCTTTTTCCCATGGATTCAGTGATCGTTGTAACAAGAATAGCACAAAGCAGCGCTCAAATACTCCCCTCTGGCATTCGTGTGTGGCTGCTTACATATCTAGTGATGGAGGAAAGCTTTTATTTTCAAGGATAATTAAAATTCAAAATATTTTGTGGATATGCTCAAAGATACATTCTAGCTCTTCTTGCCGTTCACTTTATTATAAATTTCTGACTGAAAATCTGTGCGTTCTCTGGAGAGATAAATTAAACAAGGGCATCTTTCTGACCTTAAAGTCAACAAAATTGCTCAAGTAATGCCATCGATTCGGATTGTGCCCTTTCACAGAATTTGGACCTAGAAGTTCAGACGGCAAATTTTCAATGTCCCACAGAAACAGAGCAGAGCACTGCCTGCTCTGTGTAATTCCAGACAGCCTGGCTGGGAGAGGAGTCAGCGCTGTCTCTACTGTTCTCGCGGGTTTTTCCCCCAAATGCCTGAATTAATGCTGCCTTACAACATCTTGTGTGTAATGCCACAGCTCTTTGTGGTGTTACATTGACATAAAACTGAAGATAAATAGGTCCGAAGTGTCTTACTGCTGTTTTGAAACCAGATTCTCAGCTTCATCAGTCCAACGATGAGGTTGAAGAACTGGACCAGTACCTTGGATGTTAAGAAGCTGGCGTATGTGAACTAGTGATATCAGGTGCTTGTTTAGCTTTTATACGCTGTTCACTGGTTACTACTACTGTTTTTGGAGATCAAAGACAAAATATTTCCTAAAGAAGTTTATCTTTTTCTGTTTTCTCAATGATGTATCTTTTATAACAGCACGGGAGATGCCATGCTGCAGTGTCTGGTTCCCACAGTGGAAGCCACCCAGCTGTGGTTGCTTTCCAGGGGCTTGAAACAACCTCTAATGGAAATTTACCTGGACTGCAATCTGAAATGTCATTGCTTTGGATAGAGTGTTTGCCCCTTGTAGATTAAACCTGTATCAACACAGGTCAGGTTCGTCACATATTGGACTTGATTTTATAGACATTTTTATCCTTTAGAGTGGTTAGAAGATGAGCAGTTGACAGAAGGGTGGTAGATTCAGTCTTTGGTATTGATTTAGGGCTTTCTTTTTTTCTTGTAACATCTTGTTTTACAAATAAGAATTCAGAAAAGGTTACATGTAGACATTGTCGCAGAGTAGAGATGTGGAGCCTTCAGCATAGAGACTAGGTACGGCCAGGGTTCTCAGGATCCTCCTTTACACTGAGTATCACTAATAGATGGTGTTATGTGGCCAAAGGTTTCAAACCCTACCTGTCCTCAGGAAGGGTATTTCCCTGTCCTTTCCACAGAATATACTGCACAACTGAGGAGGACAGCTCACACTCTCCGTATCCCATAGCCATGCCCATACCCATTGTGTTAACTACAGTTAATAGCTGTTGTTTTTAGCATCCCCCCTTCCAGTCCGTCAGATAAGCTATTTTCTTTTAACTTAATACAGCCATTTAAACACAGACTTAGCTCAGCAAGTTCAAAATAGCTCCAGACTTCTCTTGGTTTCAAGTGTCATGAAGTAGATTCTTATTTATTGATTTTCCATTTTATTCTTCTACTTGTTACGTTATCTGTTGTGTGTACTCTGTTTTCTTGCTTTTTCTCTCTCAAACCAGTTGTCACAATGTTATCCTGTAACAGCATTTTGTTCGTGATACAGAATAGGTGAAAAGCTGTGGAATTCTTGAAGGGCTACAAAAACCATCCAAAACATTGTTCACCTCGAGGAAGGGTGAGCCAGCTTGATAATCTTTGGACAAATGACTAAACAACACTGTGGTGCTACTAGGTACTGAAATATTTTATGATGTATTCACTAGGACTTAAACGACATATTCAAGGCATGTCAATGATGCAACTGCATGTGTTTTTGTTCTTAAAGTCTGGACTGCTCCAGCACAGACAGTGTTTGTAATTCCTGGTGGGCCAATTCCTACCTAGCTCTTCTGTGGGAAAGTATTTTCGGGAGGCAGTACAGGACTGGGCCTGGTGCTAAAGCTGAGGTAAGAGCTCTGCAGACCACAGAAATCTCACGTAGGTTGTGTTCATCTTGCTGTAGCACGTTAGTTTATTTTGTGGCTTTGCTTAAGCAGAGCCTGAAAATAAATTCTGTGGTAATGACAAGAAACACTGGGCTAAATTCTGGGACCCCTTCGCCAAGCAACATTAGTAAGCAGTTGAATTAAATTGAGGTTTCAGATCTGAAATGTTAATTTTCTTCCATGGAATACCAGAAAGAGAGGAATAGACGAAGAGAAGGTTCTAGCTCTAGCAATGGAAAAAGGCCAAATCTGGTAAACTTTGAAGTGAGCTGTGCTTTAAAACAGAGGGTTTGGTTTTAAAATCTTGCAGATAAATTTCTTCCATTTTCAATTCTGAAAGGTAATTATTTTGTGTTACTGTGCCTGGACTGCTCATGCAGAGGAGGCATCTGTATCCTAAAGAGCACTAAGAGGTACACCTCCGACTGACAGGTCAGAAATTTTACCTCTTTAACAAATTCTGTGTTTGAAAACACGGGTGGAAATTTCAAAACAAAAAACCCACCCCACATACAAAATCATTTGGAACTGAATTTCTCTACCAAAAAAAAAGAAGAAAGGAAAAAGAAAACAATTACTTTGGAGTCGGTGAGATCGGTGGTTGAGTGGAGGCTTCCCTCAAAGAAGACCCGCTTGTTCCCCCAGCTGAGCAGACGGGAGTTTTGCCCTTGGCTGCAGCGCGTACCTCTACCGACTGATTTGAGATTTAAGTGGAACAGCGACAGTCTGGGTAGGACGTCAGGAGCATGGAGTGGGCACACTGCCTCTAACTGTTTAGTTTTTTTTTTAAAACTCATTATTAAGCAAATGTGTAGAGTATTAAGGAGATTTGTAGAGTATGTCTGACCGTATGAGTGTGTGGGTGCTGTGCTGTGGTGAAAAGAGACTAATTGGTTTCTGCGGTTTGTTTTGCATACTTTAGGCTCCTGTATGGGGTTTTTTAATTGATATTTATTTCTCAGCAGAGCTTAGAATAATTTTAAAGCTGTGTAACACATCATTTAATGAAATCTATTGTCAGCATCTGTTGTAAACGTGTGTTTACAAAACAAAGTCTTGAATACTTGATATTTGGAAATAAAAAATAGCATATCGTGTGTGTTTTATTTCTGACAAAGTAAGTGATGAAAAAGGTAGGTGGGTCGCTGTGCAATCATCCTGAGTCAGGTGATGGTCTTTCAGTGCATAATCAGACAAAACCAAGTCTTTCACGGATTTCAGTGACCACTGAATCACCACTAAGCATTGATCATACAGAAATAAACTGTAACATTCTACAGTTTCCTCCAGCATTAAATTTGATTGATACTGGTTATATCATAGACTCATAGAATGGTTAGGGTTCAAAGGGACCACGTATGCTAAAAAATACAAGTTTGTATGAAATAGATACAGGCAGTAGGGAGTGAGTCTGTGTGCATCAACACAGCTCAGTGCAAGAGGGCCAGGGCGTGAGCCCAAGGGCTGCGCTCCTGGTGCCCACACTGCGTCGTGCTTCGTTCGCTCCTTGGCTCTGGCTTGGGCTGCGCCACCAAACTGCCTCCGCGTGGTTTGTGGGGACAGCTGTGCCGCCGAGGGCTCCCCTGTGGCCGAAGTGGCTCAACCAGGTTTGGTTTGTCCCCTAGTCCTGCAGCCACCCAAGATCACAGGCTGTGGGCGTCAGGGACCCACGCGTCCTCGTGCAGCACCACAGGGGCTGCAGCACACACCGCAGTACCACGCCCTGAGAGCTCTAGCGGCTGCAACACAGGTCTGTACCACCACAGACATTTAGAAATGGAAAGAAATGGAAATTGTATTTTGGGTCCACAGAACCATCAGCACAGAGGCAAGGGGAGACCCAGGCTAAGTGCTACATAGTGTGGATGGGGCCGGCCTGATCTGCCAGTGTGGGTGTGACTTTGTTTATGTGACTTGTTTTTGAGCCTGGTTTTCTACTCTGGGCTCACTTATATTTAAAAGTATAGGTATACCCACGGATGGAAGTTCTGTCCTAAGGCAGCAGCCTGGCCTTTCAAGAGGAAAAGAGCAGCAGGTTGAAGTTGAATGCATTTTTCTAGACATGTTTCATTATTGAGTGTTTTGGGTTTGTGTGACAAAGTTTTGGTAGTGGGGCATGGGGGGTGGGGAGGGGTGGGCACAGGGCTGGTGGCTTCCCCTGTGTCTGACAGAGCCAATGCCAGCTGGCTCCAAGATGGTCTCACCACTGGCCAAGGCCAAGCCCATCAGTGATAGTGGTAGCGCCTCTGGGATAACAGAATTAAGAAGAAAAAAAAAAAGGAGCGGCAGCTTTTGCAGCCAGAGAGGAGTGAGAAGACATGAGGAACTCTGCAGACACCAAGGTCAGTGAGGAAGGAGGGG
>VWZZ01004253.1:0-25749 GCA_013399095.1 Psophia crepitans | reverse complement strand
CCCCCATCCCTGTCCCCTTGGGCCACGGGGGGGGAGGAGGGAGAGAAACTGGGATTGAAGTTAAGCCTGGGAAGAAGGGAGGGGTGGGGAGATATGTTTTAGAATTTGCTTTTATTTCTCATTGCTTTACTCTGTTTTGCTTAGGAATAAATCAGATTAATTCCTCTCTAAGTCTGGTCTGTTTTGCCTAGGACGGTAATTGTGAACAATCTCTCCCTGTCCTTATCTCAACCCGCGGGCATTTCGTTACACCTTTTCTCCCCTGTTTAGTTAAAGAGAGGGAGTAATAGAGCGGCTTGGGTGGGCACCTCACATCCAGCCAGGGTCAGCCCACCACGTTGAGCCTGTATATTGAAAGTCTTTGGATCTGTAGCGCATCTTTCATAACTGGATGAGCTGTGGCTTGTTTCTATGAGACTTCCTCACTGCTCGGTGTAATGTGAATGCTACGAGCCCCCACACCCCAGCAATGGCCAAGCAAACCTTCTCTGCCACGGAGCAGCTGAATCTGCCCTGATCCAGGACGCTGCTTGTCCTTCTGAGGTACCTGAATGCCTTTGGTTTCAGACCACAGTCAGAAACCGCGGTGTGTGCACAGAACCTAGCGGGTGGGTGTCCTCAGGCAGCACACATGCAGCCAGAGAGGAGCTGCCGTTTCATGGATGGTAGAGAAATCTGCGGGGTCCAGAGCCTGTCTGACTTCCAAGTTCAAAGTAAGATGCCTCAGTTTTCATTTCCCATGCACGTAACCGCACAAAAAGGCATCTTGCAGATTCGGCTGAAACGCCCCCTCGCCCAAGACTAGAAATGCTGAATCGAGCAGTGTGCAGTGGAGGAACCCGCCATCCACAGATTCCTAGCACAGCAAGGGTTGAGAGCAGTACGGAGGTGCCTCGGCGGGGCTGGAAGCACGGGGGTGGTGCAGGCCCCAGGAGAGGCGGTGCTGTGTGGCTCTGCACTGACATCTGCTGCCTGAGGGCGGGAAAGTTACCCCAGGCAGCTCCGAGGTGTCTCAGGCGGGCACTGCGTCCCTTCGGATAGGACGTGGCTTTTTCAGTGGCTCTCCAGCTCGCACCCCGCTTACTGCTCATCCGTTCTCACTGCAAAATGGTGTCAGAGCACGCAAACTGGGCTGGTTTTTGCTGAAACCGAAGGAGGAAGCTTTATAACAGCATCACACCTGGTGGGCACCGGCTACCCACGGGTGCACAGGCCTCGAGCCCAGTTCTGAGCAGATCCTCCCTGAACAGGGCTGCTGCAGCTCCCGGCTTCTTGGCCCCAACTGTTCCACCACACAGACCCTCTCCCACTGCGCTTCAGTGGCTGCCAGTGCAGGCAGCTGCAGGCGTCTACAGGGACGTTTGGTGGGGAGAGTGGGGTTTCTCTGCCCAGACCTGCATCTGAAAAGCCCTTCACTCAGCTGTCATAGAAGGTAAACCCAGGGGTGGCTGAACTCCAGAATGATGTGATGATCCAAATGGTACCCAAGAGCCTTAACATTTTTCTACAGCTGTTATGCATTAACACTTCAGGAACAAGAAGATTTACCTACCCATAACAGCAACTAACAAGTGCCTGAAGTTCTGGAAATTAAGCTTTACATATCTTTACTTTTCTTGAGGGCTTTAAGTGGGAAGGAGGTGTCAGAAAGTCCAAGGGTGTGAGGGCAGTATTGGTTGCCTTCTTTTAAATCCCAGAGAAATCACAGAATCATAGAACAATTTGGGTTGAAAGGGACCTTTAAAGGTCATCTACTCCCACTCCCCTGCAGTGGGACCAAGTGCACCCTCAGCAAGTTTGCCAATGATACCAAGCTATGTGGTGCGGTCGACACGCTGCAGGGAAGGGATGCCATCCAGAGGGACCTTGACAGGCTTGAGAGGTGGGCCCGTGCAAACTGCATGAGGTTCAACAAGGCCAAGTGCAAGGTCCTGCATGTGAGTCTGCACAATCCCAAGCACAACTGCAGGCTGGGCAGAGAATGGATTGAGAGCAGCCCTGAGGAGAAGGAACTGGGGGTGCTGGTTGGTGAAAAACTCAACATGAGCTGGCAGTGTGCGCTGGCAGCCCAGAAAGCCAACCGTGTCCTGGGCTGCATCAAAACCAGTGTGGCCAGCAGGTTGAGGGAGGTGATTNAGACTTGGACTTGTTCAGCCTGGAGAAGAGAAGGCTCCGGGGAGACCTAATCGCAGCCTTCCGGTACCTAAAGAGGCCTACAGGAAAGCTGGAGAGGGGCTGTTTCTTAGGGAGTGCAGTGACAGGACAAGGGGGAATGGGTATAAACTAAAAGAGGGGGGATTTAGATTGGACATTAGAAAGAAATTCTTTCCTGTGAGGGTGGTGAGGCATTGGAACAGGTTGCCCAGAGAAGCTGTGGAGGCCCCATCCCTGGGAGTGTTCAAGGCCAGGTTGGATGGGACTTTGGGCAACCTGTTCTAGTGGAGGGTGTCCCTGCCCATGGCAGGGGGGTTGGAATAGATGATCTTTGAGGTCCCTTCCAACCAAAACCATTCTATGATTCTATGAATGGGCAGGGACACCTTCGACTACATCAAGTTGCTCAGAGCCCCATTCAACCTGACCTTAAATGTTGTCACCTCTGTGACATGTGGGGCATCTCTCACCTCTCTGGGCAACCTGTTCCACTGTTTCACCATAAAAAAATTTCTTCCCTGTGCCTAGTCTGAATCTACGCTCCTTTAGTTCAAATCCATTACCCCTTGTCCTATTGCTACACGAAAATTGTCCTGTTTTCCCACGAAAACATCTGTCCCCATCATTCTTATAAACCCTCTCTTTATAAGAATGTACTGAAAGTACTGAAAGGCCACAATACTCTGTCTCCTTCTTTTCTGCAGGCTAAACAACCCCAGCTCTCTCAGCCTTTCCTTATAGGAGAGGTGTTCCATCCCTTTGATTATTTTTGTACTCAGGACCTTCAGATTATGAGACTGAAGCATTTCACAAATGCTTCACACTTCCCAAAGGCGTGCAAGTCTTCAAGATATTCCTGTGCACCTCCAGGCCCTCTTCAGAAGGTGAATAACTATCTACTGCCTTTCAGAAAAAAAAACAACCACACCTGCCATTATTTTGCTGATCTGAAAAAGCTAAGAAGGTCCTCCCCTTGGCCCTCCCCTCATGAGCTGAGAGGAACGCTTGCCCATGAAGTCAGATTTAGGCGTTTGTTTTCCTACTGAGCCTGCAAGTGCCTGATGCCTGTAAGAGCTTCCTGACAGTCACACCATGCCCTACTCTTGGAGTCGGCTGCCTCAGCTACAGGACAAGAAATACTGTATGGAAAGAAATGCAGAACATATGGAGATAGCAGCATGCTGCTTAGGACACCTGCTTAGGGCTATGGCAGCTTTTGGCCTCTTTCTTTTGGTCTGGTTTTATGTTTGATGCGTGTTTCCAGAGAGCAAGGATCAGAGCTCATTGCTCCCTCTACCTCTTAGCTACAGAGTGAATCTCTTTTATATTTTTTTTTCCTCCAGACTCCTACAAAAGAGCTATAAAAAAGGCTCCCACCTAGTTTAGAAGATAGGGCACTATCTAAACTTCTGGTAGTTTAGAAGACAGGGCACTGTCCTGGAAGAAGAAGGTTGACCACTTTCAAGCTGAGGGAGATAAGATCTGTTCCATTTCCTGAGTGAGTACTTTAAGCTTCCCTTAAGAAGGGACAAGTGGAGTGGCTGGGTGGACCGCACTATTGTACCATTCCCTTCTCTATCTCTACCCATGCGTTAAGAGAGAAGAAAGCATCTTGCTTGTTTCTTTCAAAGAAATGCACTGTCAAACAGTGCTGGGCATGTGGTTGGTACTGGGTAATTTCCTGCACAAAGATATGAGTGAGGTAGTTGTACGGGACCTTGCTTCAACTTGCCGTTGTCCTTAAAGTTCTCCCAACCTCGCTGACTCAGCCTGCTCACCACCCTGTTTTGAAATACATACTGCATTTGCCAGTGTGCTTTGCAGAGGCAGACATCTCTCAGGGGTCTCTCTAGCATTGCAAGGGCTGATTCTTGAACACCTAGGTTGACCATTGATCACCTTTCCTGATTCCTACAAACGTCACCTGTAACTTCATGTCTGGAGGAACATCCCGGGACTGTTTAGAAGAAAGAAAATTCAAGGCCAGGTTGGATGGGGCTTTGGGCAACCTTGTCTAGTGGAGGGTGTCCCTGCCTATTTGCAGGGGGGGTTGGAACTAGATGATCTTTAAGGTCCCTTCCAACCAAAACCATTCTATTACTCTATGAAGATTGTAGCCGATTTTAGCTTACGAAGTTAATCTTATTCACAGGCCACTGAAAAAACTGTAGAGTACAAGTAACAGAGAATTTACCCTGAAACCTAAGTTCCCTTCTGTGAACACTCCTGTGTGAGGAGACACTCGTCCTGACTAGAGATCTGTGGTCCGCTCTCATTAAGCCCTGCGTGTCTGGTCTGGGTCTGCTGCGCTTTGCTCCCGCAGGGAGAGCTCTGGTCTGGAGCGGCAAAGCAGTAGCAGTGCTTTACTTCTGGGAACCACCCGTTGCGCAGCTCGGTGCACTGGCTTCCAGGAGGACAGGGTCAGGTGAACTGGGTATTGAAAAAAAATATAAAAATCACAGCATTATCTTAACCAAAAATATATATATTATTCACAATCTCCAGGAATAATTTATAACTAACAGAATGTAGTGTGTTATTTTGTTACCCATTGCTTTAGATGTGGATAGATTCTTAAAACTGAAACTGTTAACATATTTTTAAATTAAATCTTAATTAGAAGGAAAGCTGGATCATCTGGACTTCTCTGAAGCAGGTAAAGTAAAACACTTTTTATTTCAAGAAATATTGCTTCTAGACTTTCCCGAAGCCAGAATTGTTCTATAAAAGTATCACAGAAATATTATACAAGATTTAAAAACACAGTCTGTTTCCTAGTAACTTAAAACCTATGTACAAAGAGCATCATTCATGACCATAAATACGTTTTTCTATCAATCAGCCCATGACACATACATCAGATAAGGAGCTAGTAATTTTAACATATATACAGAGTCCATCAGAAAGACTGCTTCTTAAAATTATTAAAATCCTACTAAAAGAATTTCCTTTGTAAAACGTTTCAACTTAAAATACAATGCAATGAATGTAAGTTTAACCCGCAGTGCTTGCAATAGCCAAAAAATACTCACTACACTAAATAACATGTAACAGATAGGAAACACACCTGTGAACCAGACACTGGAATTACACCTGTTTGAGGTAATTCTCTTTTGTTGTTGTTGTGCTAATCATTTAGAAATTTATAAAAAAGCAAGGGAAGATACTAAGTTTCGAGTAATACAGATTTTCAAAGTAATTTTTGTATTATACTTTATAAAATTTAATGTTTGGTAAAGTTCAAGATAAATTTAGAATAAAACAACAAAAATTATCTAAACTACTATTTTTTACCTCATGTGCCTTTTGTATCTAAAATAATGTAAATCTAACATTATTTTACCATTCCCTTTAATGCCTGTTCACAACAAAAAGAATTTAAGTCTCAAAATGATAATAATGCTTTCAAGATATTGCTCAGGATAATAAAAATCAGTTGTGGTGACAAAAGCGTATATGTATTGATGTAAACCTTTCTACTGGTATCAGGAAAAAAAAAAGATCAAAAAACCTCACGGATTTTTAATACTGACAATATCAACATACAGGGAAACATCCAATATAAACAAATCCTCCTACAGTTAACAATCATTAGCCATACCTTGCTGAAAGTAAATTTAATTAAATCAAAGTAACAAAAACATGCAATATTTTTTCTAAAATAATATTCAAGGAGTCTGTTTCCACAGTCCATACTGTTTACCTCTTTCCTGTCAATCCATTTATTGGTTTCACAATTACATGAGACAATGAAAAAACCAAGAACACATAAGGTATTAGATTCGTAAATGGTATGGCATACAGATTTTCAAAGTGCATTTTACTTAAAAGCGTGACATTAGGAACTTCCAGTGGTTAAAATAACTTATGAAAAAGATACTATGAAGACAGATTGGGTGGACTGAAACATTCATTCATGGTGGGATCATTTGGAACTAGAGAAAGCAACTTGAACATCCTCTTCAAAGAAATAATTTTTAGCTTTTGGAGAATGTGCTACTGCATTTGGAAGTTAACACTTTCCTTTCATTAAGAAACTGGAAATCTTGCTTTCCAGTGGAGAAAATTACTGTGAAAGCATTTGCATGTGAATAAAAAAATTACACACAGGCAAATACTGAACTGGGCTCAATTTTGCTGCAAAATGTATCTACCATAAGCATGGAATGTCAGTTGTCATGATTACCTTTGTTAGTTTGCTAATAAGAAAAAGGAGAACTTCTTTAATGATTTACAACTTGATCTAATCCAAGGAGAGTGGAGCCGAGGCACTGCCTTCTACGTTCAGGATTTGTGAAGTTTCCTGTGCAAGACTGTTTTCCGTTTTTTTTAAGAAAGTTTCTGCTTTCTGGGTACCGATGGCTGAATCCCTAATGGACACGTTTACAGCCTGATGAACAAGGGGTTCGTCGGACCTCATGGGAAGATAGATTTGATCTTCAAATATATCTTCCATGGCATCACTGTCCTGATGAGTGTCCTTTTGAGGAATGCTGATGGGTTGTAGCATGAAGCTATGCCGGGACTCCAGCTCTATCAGACCGTTTCCACTGAAATCCATATCAAAACGGTCCGATTCTTTATCCTCCATCCACTTTTCAGCTTGATGATTATTTCTCCAGTGTGCGTCATTCAAACTACTTTTCTCAGGAATATCGTTGTTTAATTCAAGTTTCCTCTCATGACTTAAATTCACCGTGCTCAAAGCGAGGGCTGCAAAGTCCGTTGGCACAATAAGCTGCAACTCTTCTGCAGGCAGGCCGCTCGATTCTTCAGCAGAAGTCATTTCCACCAAGGTAAATGGCGTGGATGATTCGTCCCCGTCCCCGTTGCTTCGAGCAGTGTTAGCCTTTGTTTTATTTTGCTGGTAGTAACTGTTCAGCAGTGCAAACATTCTATCTACATCCTTCAAGTAATTAGTCCAGTCAGCCAGACTAAGTCTATAGTTGTATCTATACTCATACACACTTTCATTCACACTGTACAAGTCTTCCAGTCCTTGCCAGTTGATGTCGCCAGTGAAACTGGGCAGGTTAGCCTTCCCATCCATCCCATAACTGTCCTCTGTTGAAAGAAAGAATAAAGCCTAATGGTGAACACCAGCTTAAAAGTGCAAGCAAAACTTCCACGTGTATTTCTACTCCAATTTTCTTGAAAGCACCGCTATCCCTAATGGACGTAGGGCAAAATGTAAGACACTCCACAGCTTCTGTCATCATATTAATGATTCTGGACTCAGGTGTGTTCACAGCTCTTGCTGAACACACAGAAAGAAACTCCCTGTCTTCTGCTACATCCTTGGACTGAGTAAAAAAGAGCAAAATCTGTTCTAATGGGGCTTTGTGATGACAGTCAGAGATAAATCTGTCCTCTGGTATTTCAAGACAGGAAAGGTGTTTCAATACATGATTAATCCATGTGCCTTTCCTGAACACTCCACCAAAATATGGAGTAAATGATCAACGGTTAAGTTTAGAAGATGGGACTGACTCTGAAAGCCGTTAGTGACCTGAATTTCAACAACACCCAAAGGAATTTAGAGTCTGAGTAGCCCAAGACATATGCTCAAGAAACCAACCACCTACATTTTATTTGATAGATGATAGCTGAAGGTAGTATGTTATTTACTTTGTAAACATTCATTTTAATTTACATCAAGCAATTAGGAGAAATAAAAGCTGTAAAAACTTTGTGTGAATTAATTTATAGGACTGCACCAGCCTGTAAAATAGTATTAAAATATACATATAGAACTTCCTAAAGGTTTCACTGAAAAAAAAATAGCTTTCAGAGAAAATGTCCAACAGCTTTATCAAATAGTAAGTTTGAATAAAGAGCTTACAGATGAGTCTAAGTAGCAATGGAGCTGCATTTTATATTGATCACAGCCAGAAAAAGCAAAGAGATGAGGAAACCCGTTTCCAAAAGGTTTTTAAAAGTCACTGCAGGGACTATGGTGACCCAGATTATCAAATGTAGTGTAAAATTTTGTTTTGACAAGTAACGCTGAGCATCACTATTTCATTTAATTCACTGTGCAGACTGTGGTCAGTCCAAACATTTTATCAACAAAGTGGACCACAAGGGAAAACTAATCAGGTAATGCAAAAACCTGTCAGGGAAAGTGCCAGGTTGGTCCTTACCAATGATGCTGTAGGCAATATTTAGTAATTAGTTCACTGAGATGACTATTCACTTTCTGAAAATTGTACAGGCAGATAAGCTAGTAGTAATTGCCTTGGGAGTTCAAGTGGCTATAGTCCAACAGCGTGATCATCTATATTGAGCCCTTCATCCTACAGCAGGTTCTTGGCACCTCCATTAGTTTGTTTGCATTTTAACCTGACCTTTCTCATTGTTCAAGTAGAACAGAAGATACAACTTGTATCTAGCATATTGCATATTCTTTGCTTCATTATTAGCTTGGGATTTCACAGTGGCAAGAATTTCTCCAATATTTAGTCCATCATAAGGAAAGTAAGAAAAATATCCTTATGGCCAGAAAAAACCTTGAGATTTTCTTATGATGAGTTGCCTTATTCTGTTCCCACCAAAGGGAGTCCTCTTTCCTTATTTGTAAACACCTCAGGCTTTGATCTTAATTGATATTTCTTCACTTAATGCAACAGCTGTAAATATTTCACAGTGTAAAATTTAAGTATCTTTTTTTTTTTTAAAAGCAAGTTCTAGGAATATCGGGTTCTGCAAACACTTGACAAACTCCCTGTTACAGGAAGCAACACAAGCTTTTTGGATTTGGTAGGCCAGCTATGACAGAGCATCTTCCTTCTTTCTTTTCCTGAAGTAGACAAGAGAAATGAAATCATGGCATGACCACAAGAATGTCATCTTCGTAAGTCAGATTATGGATACTTTGTTTCCTGAAACAAAAAATAATTAAATACTGCAGAGTTTTCAAGAAAGAAGCCTTATTATTCCAGTTCTTAGAGGCATAAAGGGCCCTAGAAAACAGCATAGGAAGGGACGTATTTTTGAGGAATTTAGTCACCAAACCCTCTAAGATATTAACCACACTGCAAATGTGACAATATTCAAAATTTTCTCTGTTATTATTTGTATCGAGTTTCTTTTTTTTTTTTTTTTTTACCAAATCACAGCCTGTAGAGGAAAACAAACTGCTGTAGGAACAGTCAGTGGCCACAGTGGTTTGGTTTGTGATGGTAAAAACTGAAACTGGAGTGCTGGCGTTTGACCAGTAACAGGTTTGGGGACAGGCCAGGCAGTGGGGAGCAGAGCAGGGGCCAGATAGGTAGTTTTGGGCCCTGAGAAGCCTCCCTGGCTGTCCCAGGCAGTGGGACAACTGGTTGAGCTGGACGAGCTGGGGTGGCAGGGTGGGCAGCAGGTCTGGGAGCTAGCGAGGAGAAGCAGGCTTTCCACCAGCTTCAGCAACAGGGCAACAGGGCTGTGCTGTACAGAAGTAAGATCAGCAAGGATTTTTCTGTATACCTACAAAACAGCTCAAAGACTGAGTCAGAGCTACCCCCTCTAAATGGGGCACTGTTTCTGCAGTCTCAGATAAGTTTCACAGCTGGAAAGGCACTGGGAATTGTTCCGTGATCTTCGTGTCAAGCAGAAAAAAGTAACTTGTTTAAAGTTGCATTCATACACATTAAACAAATAGGAAAGCAATGTCTTAAGGTCCTAGAGCTGACTGTATGTTGGTTGACTGAGCAATCACCTTGCAGCTTAACTCCACAACCTAGCAGTATGCATGAAAAGTTTCCCACTGAAATCAAATTATATAGGGGGAAGGAGAGAGGAAAGAAAAGGTTTCCCCCTGTAAGAAATCTCATTACAAATAGCTGTGAAATGGGAAAGTACAGATGGGTTGCATTTAAGTAACAGCATGGCAGTGGTTTCCTTGTCAATATTTTGGAATCTCTCAGGTATGTCATATTCCAAAAGAGAGAAAATCGTTGCTAACTGTTCACAGTAATACATCTTCTGATTTTTTAAAATCAAGCATTAGCTAAGCGTCACTCTCCAGTTGTCATAACCCGGAGTCCCACGATGCCATCCGTGGCTGCATTGTCTCAAAACTGATAAGAGATTAAAATATATCTCCACTGAGACTAAAGACAAGTAGGTACAGTCATCTCCTTGGTGGCACTGAAAAACCTCAGACAGGCAGGAGAGGGGACAGTGCAATATCCCACATACTGTTATCATCCATGGCTGCAGACACGTGCTGTCCATCAGAGGACACGGGTGACACCCGTTCTTTCCTGCTGAAGGGCCTGTTGGCCCAATATTGTACTTGCAGCACAAGTAGTGATGTACTAACTCAGGACCATTTCAAGTGGAAACAGGTCTGACTGGAGAAACTACACCGTCTGAAGGAAGCCCAAGGGGTGGTTCAGATGACTTAGGCTTTTCCTTTTGTATTCTGTTGGTTCCTCTGCAGGCATCAAGAAAAGGATACTCTAGGATACTCTAAGAGATCCTTTCAATGATTCCTGAGAAATGTTTTCTGTTCATTTAAAATTTTTTGTTTGTTTTAGAAAAAACCTCCAGCATTTTCCACCAAGCTGGAGCTTGAACCAAAATGTCAAACTCAAGCATCTGTGTATACTGAGAAACTGGGTGGCTGGAATGTAAAGCCACAGAGTGATGTCACTTGTTGATACTATACCTGCTATTTATCCCAGGAGCAGAATGTGTACTGATTTGGTATCAGAAGTTAAAATGTTTTCATTACTAAACAGTGTAGTGAGATATAATTTAAGGATTAATCCTCTGTGCTCTACTGTTTCATGCAATCCTACAATTCAAAAATGCCATTTCTGTTAGATCTGTAGTTAAAATGAAGAATGCTTACAAGGATGTCTTCTGACGAAAGACTTAAAAGCATAATTACAGGGATTACTTTCTATCATTGTACTAACCAGTTCCCACCAGACTGTAGTGAGCAACATAAACAACTGGCATATAACCAAATGAAAGCTTATAATTTTCATAGATCCCAAAGCTACTCAAGTGAGAAAATACATAATTGACTGCAAGGAAAAATTAGCTGCTTGAATTGAAGATTATAAAACATTGAAACATGTTATCTTAATTGTTCCCTGGCCGCTGGGAGCTAATGACAAAGTTCTTTTCAGAAGACCCTGTGAAAACAAGTTTTATGTAGACTTGTGTGCTCCTTTGACCCAGTTTACATCTCAGGCAAATGATGTGTATCAGGAGCTGCTCCACCAAAGTGCATGGAGTTGAAAATGTCTAAAACTGATATACCATGAAAAGATATCAAGTCTAAATACGACACTTGACAGGCTTCTTCTAATCTGTTTTTCCCCCTGACTACAAGTAATGCTCACTGAAAAGCAAACACAATACTGTTAAGAACTGAGTTTTTTCCATCTTTTCAGGCTTTTGCTTTATGTTTGACAGTTTCCTCCACCACGAGGAGCTGGGCTTTGCATGGTAAGCATGTAGGTATGATAAATACACTTGCAAACAGATAAATATACTTGCAAACAGCAGTCTTTCATGTATTCCACAGGTTCAAGCATTAGGTATAAAAAACCCCCACCTGGTGTCCTTCCTCAACTCAAATAATACAACCTTTTAAAGACATTTTGTTTCATGTGTGTTTGATCTGGTCTGACAGCATTGTCCCCCCGGCTCAAAGGAGCCTCACCTTTCTGCCACACTTAATGAATTGTCTCCTGCTGGCTTCTGAGCTCACACTGAGCACTGCTTTTGCTTAAAGCAGCATCTGCTAACAGTTGCTGAAACCAGTGAGAAGATTTTACTTTCCTTCCTTAGGTTAGATTAGGCTATTTCAATACATATACCTCAGAAAACTTTTTAAGCAAATTTTTTTTTACGTTTAAAAAGCAGCTGTATAAACTTCCTAAATAAAATAAAGAAAAAAACCCAACCAATCAAAAATCAATCCAACAACAGGAAAACAACCCAAAAAAAGGCGATTCTTTTTGTGTCATTTTCCCTTTGTAAACATCTAAGAAATACAGGCATGAAATATGAACCGTATGAAGTCTTGCTATGACAATGAGCTACGTTAAATGCAGAATGGTAGATCTAGAAAACAATGGCCAAGTTCAGTGTAGAGTAGTTAGAAAACGCATGCATCAAAAGCTACGCTGTGTGCAACATGGCAGGATACAGACATTAGTTGAAATGGACTGGGGTCATGCAATTATTTGGAAAGAAGCTGCTGAGGAGAATAAAAAAGTGTGGATACCTGTGTGGATCATAGCTTCCTCCATCTTTATTTCCTGATATAGGAAAATACAAGAGTAACTTTTGTTAGTGTTTAGAACTTGTAAAACCATTCACAATGTAGTTTTCCATGCACAGCATCTAATTCCTAAAAAGAAATGTACTGTGTTAAAGACAGAGCTGCAGTCCAACAAAGATTTCCTGGAAGTTTTGTATAAAAGAACTGAAAAACCACAGTTTTTCAAAAATAATGAAAGCCCCAAACAATCAGATATTGTAAAAAAGAGAAACATTTGTAGCTGAAGAAAGAGATACAAAGATGCAGCACCAACATGATGTAGAAGGGAATATTCCTGGAAAAAAAATCACAATAATCAATCAACCAAATTTAAGTGCAATGAATTCCAGAGTTATGAAGTATAAATACCAGCTATTTTTGTACTCAGAGGCTCTTGTAAAGAAATACTGCTTTCCTCAAAAATGGAGGAGACTACTGCTGATTAGAAGTTTGTAATAATAAGTCTCAGTTGTGGTGTCGAGCCTGAAGTTGTTCATATAGGCAGACAGCAGTGGGAAATAAACACAGAATTTAATACCTCACCTGCTACTAGGAGGCAAAAACTAACCAGATAAACCCTGCAACAGAGAAAAGAGTTACGACTATGAAGATCTGCATATGCTTGTTATTGATTAGCTCGAATAACATGATAACCTTTCTGCAGCGTTTCTGTGAGAAGTTGTTGTTTGCCATCAATATCTGTCTAGAATAACCTGTGCAAATCTGCAAAGAAGCTTCCTGGTCATGAGGTTGTGCGGGATGGTGTATGTGGATCATTCCAAACTATTCAGAACAACACTTAGGAGAGCCATGGACACAATAAGTACTTAGGCGGATCAAAGAAAAGAAAAAGGAATAAAATGGAAATGAACACTTCTGCTTTTCTTGTACCTGTTTCAAGTCCCTTTGGCCTCGGATTGCACTGCTTATAACCTTGACAGCTTCGCAGTTCCATTAGCTGTATGTGTAACTGATTCAAAATGCCTCTCTCCACTGTATGTACTGTATTTGTCAGCTGAGAAAAAGAGGAATGGAGGGGGAAAATACTCATTAACAGAAATAAAAACAAACTGAAGGAGTTTAGAGAACAACATTTTGTAACAGGGAAAGAAGTTTACCTGATAGGGATCAGTGTTCATATCAAAATATTCCAAGAAGCCAGTTGCAAACTCACAAAAGAGAAAATTGTGGGTGTCATTAACTGTGCGCAGACACCAGTAAGTGTTGTTATTCGAGCTTGTGCAAGCACAGAAAGAGCCCACTGTAATTAAAGAAACAAGTTATTAGTTTTCAGTGAAAAATAATATGCTTTCTTGTTCTACTAGTCAAACGTCTATAGGTTTTTCATGTACTTAAATTCTGGATCAATTTAAAAAAATCTTCTATTTGAATAATGTTAGTTTCCCATCTAAAACAAAATAAATGTTGCTAACATAGTTTTCACAAACACATGGTTAACAAAAGCAGAAGATAGTGAATTTTACAATTAACGAGACATATTCTCTTCTGAGTTATATATGGTTTATTGGGATTGAGCAGAATTCAGACCTTAGAAGGAAACAACACAAATCCTGATCCTTAAGATTTGTATACAGGATTCACTGGAATTGCTTACTATAGATAAGGATACTGTTTCCTCCAACAGTACGTAACCTTAATCTAGTAGAACCAATGGATAATCCTATGCCTCATTTTGAGCAGCTCTCCCTTACGGGCTTGAGATTTCCACTTAACTATTATTTTGCAGTCCCTCATTTCATTTATTTCATTTGTTTGTGACAAAATGGGAAGTAAAGTCCCAGAAAGGATTTCTGATAATTGGAAGAATAAGGTTTTTATTAATAACTGAAAATCCAATTAAGATTGCTATGAAATATTTGGTCATCTTGATCTCCAAGAGATGATACGAATCTCAGTGGCTGGTTATAAAAGTCTGTGTTTTAGAGGCCAACTCTCCTTTTTGCTTATGCACTGTTTAACATGGAGACTTTTCTGATAATTTCATATAAATAAGTAATGTAACAATTACAAGCATACTCAAGTGACATTCTTCCTTCATATTTCAGAATAATGGCAGAAGCAGCATTACTAAGTGGCAGTTCTTCAAAACAATGCTCTGATTGCATGAAGTGGGAACTCTGTGACACAGCAGAGGGTAACCTAGAGCATGTCTGCACAGGAGACTTACAGTTCCAGAACGGTGCTGTTTGCCAGTGGTTGTTGTCATGGGTAAAACACGTCAGTCCAGGAAGGCTACACTCGTCTCCTTTCTTCTGGCGCTTTTTCCCCTTCCTTTCCTTCTTCCTTCTCCGGTTTTCTTTGAAGAGCTGTAGTTTGCCATCTACTTCCTGGGCTGCTTCTCTGTTCAGAGAGAAAGTTGGGCATGGCTGACAGAGAATAGTCTCTATTTTAACTACAGTACTAGCAGTTTTTCTATCTTTCTGTGGCTTTTTGTTTGTTTGTTTGTTTTTTAAAGATGAGACGATGAGAATATTCCCTTCTTCTAGCTCAGCTTCCACACCAGCTGTTAAGACAAGGTGTTCTCTTCAGTAAGCATGAAAAATGATGCATTGTTGCATTTAAGTTTAACTGGATCTTTTTAACAATTGTGAGGTCAGTGAGCTTCTGTACAAAAAGAACATAAAACTATTGCAGTGTCCAAAGGAGGGCAACAAAGATGGTGAAGGGTCTAGAGGTTAAGACATATGAGGAGAGACTGAAGTCCCTTAGTTTGGTCAGCCTGGAGAAGAGGAGACTGAGGGGAGACCTCATCGCGGCCTACAGCTTCCTCACGAGGAGGAGCGAAGGGCCAGTCACTGATCTCCTCCCTGTGGTGACCAGTGATAGAACCTGAGGGAGCAGCACAAAGCTGTGACAGGGGAAGTTTAGGCTGGAGATCAGGAAAAGGTTCTTCACTGAGGGGTTGGTTGGGCACTGGAACAGGCTCACCAGGGAAGTGGTCACCGCACAGAGCTTGGCTGAGTTCAAGAAGCATCTGGACGATGCTCTCAGTCATCTGCTCTGATTGGGCTGGTCCTCTGTGGAGCCAGGAGTTGGACTCGATGATCCCCATGGGTCTCTTCCAGCTTGGGATATTCTATGATTCTATGAACTGCATCAATTTTTTTTTCAATAGGTTTAAAAAATATTATCTATGAACTTTCACAAGTTTGTCCAAAACTACTCAAGGTTTCTTGTGAGAGCTTGCTATATGTGACCTTTTCTTTCCCTCGCCTCCTCCCTTCCCATCTCCACAAAAAAAAACCCCAAACCCCAAATATTGTACTTCTCCAGTCACTAAAAAGCCAGCTGAGAGAGTGAGAGGATAATAACGATCTTACTTGAAGGGATGAAGATGGCTCTTGAGTTTCTCTTGGACCTTTACTCCTTTCTCTTTGTTGTAATAGCTACAGTGAAAATTAATAGGATTTTTCCAGTCATAAAACCATTTTCAACACAAAAACGAATCAGAAACATAGTCTTTGACATTTTCCTAAAGAACTACACAAAATGACTTATGATTATCACCATTTAAAGAAGTTATATCTGTGTGAGTGATCCTATGCTAGGTTATAGCAAAGCTACAGCTGGGTTCAAAAATATTAGTAGAATACAAACATATTTAATCCTAAAATTTTAACAATAATTTTTTTTCTCATTCCCAGTATCTTCTAGTCTTGAAAGGGATCTAACTAAAATGACTACCTACAGTAGTTATAAATATCAATAAAGCTTATGTCCTTTCTTTTCCATCTCAAAAAACTTGGAAAATGTGCAAGCCTTAGCAATCGATATAGCTTCTAATGTTGAATGCCATCTCTCTTACCTCTGTTTACTACAATCACATTCCTCTGGTTTTCTTCTTTTTAGGTGTCCTCTAACTTCCCTCAGATTCTTAATTTTGTCTTGGAGAGCTTCAATCTGCAGGGAGTATTTCCAAGTCAGAATTATTCTTTGAAAAGGTAGCAGTGCAAAGACTTCTCTCAGGTTTTAAAATACCTCTAATACCTCCTACCTCCTTATCAATGTAAGCCTTGTGGTCCTTCCAGGCTCTGGCAGATTGGTACAGCTCCCTCTCACAGTGAATAGTGTCATTCGGAAGAATAAAGCATCTGTAAACAAGAGTTTAACAAATAGGAAGAAGGTGGTCAGTGGTTTCCCAATTGCCTACCCATTTCTTCTTTCTTCCAACATTCCTAATCAATTCTTTGCTATACCCTTTTAATAAATAAATAAAGTCTACAAGGTCTTCTCATATTGACTTAATAATGTTAATAATTGCTTCAATCTGTTTTCTCTGCAAAAGAGAAAAAAAATCTTCATCCATGACAGATGCTCTGGGCTTGCTAAGCAAAAATGCAATGGCAGTGCCATCTTGGAGATTCTTAATCCAATCAGAAATTAAATTGAAACTGAAACAAAAATCTATTCAATATTTAAAGCCTCTTGTTAACCAAATGTGCTCTTATTTAACCACTAGGTGCTGAGAAATATATTCCTCGTCACATGAATGTGACTCATCTTTCAAGTATGCAAAACAGTCAAGAACAGAACATACAGTCAATGGGTTAAAGATCAATAAAATCAATAAAAAGATCAATAAGAATCAAAGTTAAAGCAAAGAGTTCAAATAAGTGGTTAAAAAAAAAGTAAACAGAACACTCAAGTTAAAAAGTGTTGCAATGACAAAAAAGAAATCATACCAATGCTTGAAAAAACAGCTTTATCGAGAGAAAAAAACCAACATGTGGAAGGTCAAGGAGATGGACTGGGGTAGAAAATCCAGCAGACTACAGGCTGGGCTTTGAAAGTCTCCATGTTGACAAACAGAAATTCCTTAATTAAAGAAATATTCTGATTTTATAGACACAAAATTTCTTGAGTCCTGAGTCATCAGATCCCTTCTTTTAATTTTTGAGAAGAATAGCTGAAAGGAAGATTAAGATGCTTATTTCTTCCTATGTTCTCTTATTATGTTTTTTCCCTCACTCAAAGAATTCTGAAAACAATACTGTATTTAGTGAAAGTCAAAACACTTTATGGAGAAATAACTTTTCCAGAAAGCCATCTAAGTCTTTATTGATACCATAGTTAGAAATCATCAATGTAAGGAAAAGATAATTTTTATTTATTCAAAATTAATTTTTATGTTTTCCTTGATGTTTTTGGGGAAAAAAAAGAAAAAGAGAAGGGAGAAATGTTGTTTATATTATAAACACCACAAGAAGTTTCAAACTGAAGATTTTTGTTGTCTGCTTGGCTTTTCAGATCAATCGTATTAGTTTTTTTAAAACTAAAAAAATATTTTGAGATTTTTGCATTTTCATTCAGATTTAGGGTAGGGCTAAAAACTGAATTTTAGGCATCTTCCAGAAAGGAAAAATGGTTGTGGGTCTTTTCAGGGATAAACAAGTCTAATGTATCTTAGCTAATGTTAGTGGCTGCAAAACAACTAAGCATTAAGAAAGATGATGTAATTGGTCTAATCTGTCCTCATTTAGAGTGGGATTTCAGTCATCTCAAATTTAGGCCTCTATGCTAAGCTGGTAGCCTAGGCTTTATTAAGAACAGCAGGAGCGTGATCTTCACCACATGATTAATCCATCATAAGATGCATGGTTCGATATGAAGGATGAATCTTCCTTTGGAGGTGCCTACACCTCCTCAGAAATAAAACCTAAACTAGATACCCCCGTTTAAAATACACATACGAATATAACCCAGGTCTACCTAAAATCTACAACAATAGTTTTAAGTTCTTAAACATTGTAACCATAAAATCCTAAAAAATGGAAAGAGAATATAATTTAAAAACAAAGATTTAATTTAAAAAAACCCCAAACCACAGAAAAGCAATTGTACTTGTGCGTCACTCTGACAGAGCTGGGTTGAGCTATGGCATCAGTGCCATCTGCAATCATTGTGTCACCAGGAGCGCCATCGGTTTCCTCTGCTGCTTCCTCATTTTCAGCATTGTGACGTTTTGTGATACTTTTGGTCTTTAACACTTGCAGTTCTTCCTCTTCCAGATTTATGTCATATATTTCACCTTCAAATTCCACAGACAAGGACCGGGTTTGGCGAGTGTGAACAAATCTGGGTTTGTATTCTGAAGCAGAAGAAAGAAACATTCCTAGTTGCATATACATATCTACGTGACCCATGCCATGAACCATGCACACCCCAAAGAACACAAATGCTGTTCAGTAAAAACAGCTTATTTTTTCTGGGGCTTTAGAGAAACTTATTTAATGATTTTTTGATATGTCGAGGCCCACGCTTTCGTGTGCAGCATGAAATTTCGATTGCTTCAAGGTTTACACTTCATGCTGGTATGATCTTATGCCACAGTTAGCATCTATATCCAGAAATAAAATCAGTATCTTAGAAATCAGATATCTGGAAAGAGACACTCAAAAAATCAGAAACTACAGGATTAGAAACCACTTTAGAAAATTAAACTATTCCGTACTGTGAAACAAGGTCACCACCTGTAAATCGGCATGTGACGTAAGTTTGAGCTGTGCTTTAGAATAAAAATGACTTTTTAAAAGGATAACACTTTTTCCTTTTCAAAGAGAGACATTAAAAGGGCAAGAATCCATCATGTATCAGTGTATATGTGTCTATACTTCGACACAGATATCATCTGTATCTATGTGTACAAATCATAGACCACCAAAAACTCACTGTATTGTAGAGCTACAGTGAAATGTATTCTGTCAGCTTTACCCATTGAAAGCTCTGAGCTTAGTAGGATTACAGCTCTTTTAGTTAGTGTGTTGGAGTTTTGCATGTACAGCAGTGTACATGAGTCAGATAAACTATGACAATTAACTCTTTGAGGGTTTTTTAATGTTATGTACAATAATACTTGTGTTTGGGCTCAGTCTGGAAGACCTTACATATTTTACTTCTTTTGCCAAATGTACTTGTCCCCAGCCAAGCTGATAAGCCTCACACTCAATACCACCCCAAAACAAAACCACAGGCACCAAACCCTAGAAATAAATATTTCAGCTTGTAAAAATCAATCGTAGGGTATTTCCATTTGTTACATCAATGTTGAGCACACCTTTGTCACCTAACAGTTAATAATAATTCATGCACCAGAATAAAATGGGAGCTGTAAGAAAGTACTGCCTTAGGCAGGCAGTGTCTGTTCTACTGCAGTTTCTGTGTTAGTGTCTTTGAGAGACTCACACTGAACCTTTCCTGCAAGAATCTTCTAGAAGTGCAGACAGTGAGCCTCATTCGAGTTTCCATTCAAACCACCCTATCTTTCTGAACTGTTTCAGCGATTGCCTGCTGTCAGGTGAAAAAAGGCTTTCCAGTCAAGACAGTGAAAACATTCAGCTTCCTGAAGAGAAAAAAGCTATTTTCAAAGCATCTTTCTGATTTATAACCGTATTACGCTTTAGTAAAATAACACAAAAAGATTCAGAGGGTGAGACGGAAAAATTTCTGGCACGGTGACACTCTCTGATGATACTCCTTATTAATCACTCTTTCAGTCACTGAAAGGGTCTGGGATATATAAGCATCTTATCCGTGTGTCATCTAAAAACAGGCCTGAACTATTCATTCCCTTAACAATGTTTCATCATCACAAGTCTTTCTGTGCTCTACTGGGATGAGTGCTAAGGTAGATTGGGAGGAGGAGGGAAGAAGAATAGCACTGTTGTAAACGAGAAAAGCATAACTAATGGAATTTTTCTGATGCCCCCTTTAGATCTTTTCCATACTTCTCCTCTTTCTCTCCTTAAGTCACTTCATCCCTGGTTGCAATCTCCATTCAGCCCTTGCTGGTATGCTGGCAACACCTTTTATTTCCAAGGTACACAACAAGCATCTCCCCTTGAAAATATCACTTAGGGGAACATTCCCCAGTTTGAGAATCGCCCTGTAAGTCAGTGACATGTAGAAATTTCAGCAGAGGTCTGCATGTACACACTGTGAAGTTCCTTAGATCGTACCAAACAAATGAAATCAATGATATCAAGGCAGCATTTAGTCTGAACAATGAGACAATGCAAGACAGACAATATTGTGGTTGAACATACAAAGAATATCGGGGATTCCTGTTTACATCCAGAGTGGGGGAGGCTGTAAGTCAGGAAATATTTTGAATTATACTGACATTATTTTCTAATTTCATAGACATCTGTGCAGCATCTTCTAACTTTTGTGTTTCTCATATGACTTCACTATCTTCCTGTTTTAAAGACTCATCTTTATTTCAGTCCCCAGCGTGGTATCCTAGATGAGAGCAGGAGAACACAGCCTGTTCTTAGGCAATGTCTGAGATTGGGGTCTGCTTGTCTTTAGCTCCAGAACTTCACTTTCATCTCTGGGCAGACACAAGAAGAAAATACTTGTTCTGTTTAGAATAACGGCTTCTTTAAATAAGCTTCTTTTGTAGAAATCATTAGCAGAAACAAATCCAAGTACTGCTGTTCTAAAACCCGTTTGCACATTCCCTTCAGCCCACGCTCCACTAGAGGACACTGCAATCTCACTCGTGTCCCTGCAGGGATCCCGGTACTGACTTGCGGGAAACTTACAGCCGAGCCAAATTTCAGTCCGTCAGCGGTCACAGCATGGCGGTGCCTCCTGTAAAAGACACCTTTGGAGTATCACCAAAGAGCATGTGAATTCAGTGTCAGTGATGCAAGAAAACACCTGCTCTGGCTGTCTTAGTAAAGAGCGGCACTGATTGATCCGCGGATGATGATGATCCGGGTTGTCACGACTGAGCAGCGCGATAGGTGGCCCCAGAGCATCGCCGCCACCTCCGCCAACCTAAAGGCTATTCCAAAGGATCAATATTGCTGCTATTATTATTGTTATTACAGAGGCAATTATGTAGAACTTGGCTGCCAATTACAGATGTATTCATTAGACACGGAGGTGAAAACAAGAGTATAAGGTAAACCAACACTCTGCTCCTCATTTCCCCCTGCGCGTTGCCTCAGAGTCCAAGAGATCAGATAACACTTACTTTGCGCGTTAGGGTTTCTCAAGAACTGCCTTTGATTTTTTCTTTGGGTCCTGCTGTTTCGGTAATCAGTGTCTCCACAGTTGCAGTCTTTGTCTTTACCGCTGTATCCCCGGGAGTGTATGCTGCGGGTCCTTTTTCTGATGGCAAGTATGTCGCTAGATACTTTACACTTGTGAATTCGAAGTTTGCCGGAAGCATCCTCTGTGCACTGCCACTTCTGTGAGAGAAAGAAAGGAAGATGATTTCCCAGTTGCCTTCCAAACCCCTGCTATTTTCAGGTGCATTGTAAAAAAAAAGATAGGCAAATTTCTTTAAAAATTAAGCAGTCCCTTAAATAACAAACTGAGAAGGGAAAAATTTTAAGGGACTAAATTCACTCACATTCTTCTCAACATATCTCTCATGGTAGGCACACATAAGCTTAAATGAAATCACTGTAAATCTGCATAAAAAAATACAACCCAGCCAAAAAAGATATATAAATCAAGAGTATCTAGACTAAACACATCCCTCAAAGGAGCAAGTAAGAAGTCTTAATTTACTGAGCCACAGAGTACAGCTGTCAGGGCTGTTTTCAGCAACTCTTTTTTTCCTTGGAAAAACAAACTTTCTTTCTTTATTCTGTGAGTTATTTCTAACATGATTCAGGGGAAAATGAAATAATAAAAAAAAATCCCTGCAGATGAAGAAGAACTGGTTCAGTTGTAGGGTTCCTTGGAAAAGGGAAGGACGAATTATGCATGTTGTTTATAGCAAAATACATAAACTGCGAAGAACATATAATTTATTTCCTTACCAGCAGCCAGAGTTAGGACCCGCACCCTAAGATACACTCCTGCAAACCATACCACTCAGACCTGCAAAGATTGCTGGCTTTTTATCATTTGTGTGAGAAGGGAGAAGCCTGAAAGTGCGATACCCCCAGCCAGCTTCCCTACACCCAGCAGGTGCAAGCAGAGGAAGAACCTTCGGCATAGAAACAAATAAATCAGCTTTGATAAACTGCTTTGGATACCTAAGTCTTGAGATTTGTATCAGATTTGGGAGAGAAAGGTGCAGTCTGGAAGGAGTACCTGTAAAAGGCATTGTATGAGTGCTGAATATCAGAGCAAGTGCGGGAGAATGAGAGGAAACAGGGTTTCTTCTAACTCGTCTGCACAATATCTGTCTGACTTGATTATCAACATCACTGAACCAGATGCAAGATTCCAGGTGTATTTTTCCAGTGGATCCCACTGACTTCACATTTCAAATGAGAAAGCAACTGGGACTTTAATTTCCTTTCTGCACTGAACAGTCTTAAAAAAGCTAAATTACTTTGTTTTTTTTAAGAAGCATGGGTAGGTGCTGACAGATCACAGCTCCTTTGCCCATGCCCAAAGCTTGCCGTGTATGGCTGCTGGGTTATAGCTGGCACTCGTAACACCCCACACAAACTAAGAAGCCTGTGAAGATTTTAAGTCAGTTGCAGTGCAAATAAAAATAGGGACAACTAGATATAGTTACGTTTATTTACAATTTGAATACAACTATAAGTGACTATTACCCCAATAGTTTTGTTCACTTTTGCATCTTAAGCCACAGTGACCAGACTTTGCATACAAAGCAATTAAGTTTGGTTGAGCAATGGAGAGGACAAAACTTGATAAAGCTCTTGGTACCTGGAACCTTTTGGTTGCTGTTTCAGCTGAGTTTCCCTATAATGTGTCCTTTTTTGGTTCCTGTGACTGAATAACGTAGCTTTCTCTTGCCTCATTAATAATAGGAAGACAGGTAGATGCTGTTCCTAATGGAGTCCCCAACTTAATTTTTGAAACAGACACTAATATCAGAGTACATGTATCTCAGTGGGTCTCTTCCATTAACTGATGGCTGCTCTATATTCTTTTGGGGGTGCTGTCAGGCTGACTGGGGAATGAAGAAAGAAAACTAATAGGCAGGTACATTTGCTGACCTGTTAATCTGAGGAGTGAGCTGATGTGGCTCTGAACCACAGCAATGTGAGGGCATTCTCTGGCCTAACATGTGGGCTGAGCTAAAAGAGGGATCCCACGCTTAGAGACCTTGCCTGTGACTTTGATCCCAGAACACTAAACCGTGTGTAAAAGGCCATAGACTTGCACACGTCTGATGGCCGCCTGAGAAATTACACTCATGCCCAGACTTTCAGTCTAAACATACACCTACAAGTGACAAGGCGACTTTCTACAAGTAAACGTGTTGGAGATCTATAACACTTTGCAGGGTTTTCTCTGCAACCGCACGTGCACTCTTCCTACCGCGGCAGGAGAAGATGGTTACAGGATAAGAGCTGACTGCGCCGCTGTATTTGCTGTGTTTGGTGGGTAGGTGTTACATTTATAAACATATGGCACTAGTTTTCAATGAGTCTCAAAAGCACCATTTAAAGTAAAATAAGTGTTCTCTTTGTCTAACATTAATTATAGCAAGAGATTCAAGGAGTGGCTTCAATACCCATTTAGATCACTTTTAACAGTATTATGACTAACATTGAAACAAGACCCTCTGTGTCTAGTACAAGTCAATAATAGTTTTCTATTTAAAACAGATTAAATGTGATTCAGTTCCTCTTTTTTTATTGATTTAATTTGACTTAAAAAAGTTTCATTGTAAATATGCTTCAGAGTTCTAAGATGGAATTTTTAGACTAACTTTCCTGAATCCCTGCCCACGCCTGTGTAATTGGGCACTGAGCAGGCACTGTGCAGGAAATAATAATGGTTCTTCTGCTCATCTTTAGATCTATAAAATGCATTAATGCACATAAAAGAAGATCCTGACTGCTGTACTGCTGTTTCCCCTCCCCTGTTTTCTACCTTCCTTCCTGCTATGAATACCAAACTATTCCTTCAAAGCCCAGGAACTATTAGGTTTGGTTTCTGTGTCCCCACTTCTCCATTAATAAAATAAATAAATAAATAAAAAAAATTGGCACATATACAAACTAAATATGTCGTCATTAATTTTTAATTTGTATATGTTTATCCCCATGTTTATCTTCCTTCTCACAGTGATGTTTCATAAGACACCTAAGCTGATCCAACAATTCACTGTTGCAGTAGGAATACAGGATAGTCCCTGCTTCTGACTGCATGCTGACTTGGGGTCCCCTGCGCTGATTTATTCCCTCCTCAGTAGCAGAAAAAAGGACTAACTCAGAAGTAAAAAAAAAAAAAAAAAAAAAAAAAAAAAAAAAAAAGAAAAAAAAAAGGAGAGAAAAAGCAGGACCTTTCCATTTGGCTGCAACAAGCTGTTATATCGTTTCAGATACGTTGTGAAACTTAACCTGTGTCAGCCTTTTTTCCTGTCATTGACTAGTCTTTTCTTTCTTTCATCTCATTTCATCACCTTCCCTCCAGCAATTATTTCCCTCTCACCTCAGCCCCCCACCTCCAATTTTCCTTCCGCTTCAATTTAACTTCAGAGGTGAAGCAAACATGGAAGAGGACTCTCAATACCCACACACCAACGGAGTCCTGAACCCCCCACCTGAAACCTGGTGGGACAGTCCTGTTGTGAGGGGCTTTGCTGGTTTACAGCCACCCTGAACTGAAGCAGGGTGTCTGTTCTGCACATGCGCTTGGGGCCATGGCTGGCTCTGTGGGTGCTGGCTGCCAGCTCTTCCCAGAGTCTGCCCTACCCCTGGCAGCAAATTGCAGAAGCAGATTGGGAGGTAAAGGTGTAAAAGGACTGAGTGTCATATGACGAGTTGCTGAGGACTTCGGGTTTGTCTAGTTTGAGAAAAGGAGGCTGAGGGGTAACCTCTGCTGCTCTCTACATCTACCTGAGGAGGGGAGGTGGAGCAGGAGGTGCTGAACTCTTCTCCTTGGCATTCAGTAATAGGACATGTGGGAATGGTTCAGAGCTGCACCAGGGGAGGTTCAGAGTGGACATTAGGAAGCATTTCTTTACCAAGAGAGTGGTCAAACTCTGCAATGGGCTTCCTAGAGAGGTGTTTGATGGTCCAAAGTTGTCAGTGTTTGAGAGGCATTTGGACATGCCCTTAACAGCATGCTTTAACTTTTGGTCAGCCCTGAAGTGGTCAGGCAGTTGGACTCAATGATCACTGCAGGTCCCTTCCAACTATCCTATCCTATCCTATCCTATCCTATCCTATCCTATCCTATCCTATCCTATCCTATCCTATCCTATCCTGGTCTTGTTTTGTCCTGTCCTGTCCTGTCCTTCAGAAGCCTGAGTAGTTTTAATCTCTGCAAAACCTGAACTTTAAACACGTAAGAAAACATATAAGTAAACGTCCATAAGACCCATATAAGTAAATCACCTGTGACCAGCAGGTTGAGAGAGG
>VWZZ01004250.1:0-70491 GCA_013399095.1 Psophia crepitans | reverse complement strand
GTGCATTAGTGTAGATGCACTTATTAGCGCAGTCTATCACAAAGGTTGAAATTTGGGATAACTGGATGATTGGGACCACGCCATAGCAAGAAGAGATTGGAAGCAAGGCTGGAAAACACAGGGGCTATGACAACCTCGGTGAAAGACTGTAGCGTGCCGGGATGGCTGCGTTTCAGACTTTAGTCCAAACTTAGTCTCTGTAACCATCTACCAAAGCCTTGGTTTTTATGCTGATAAATTAAATTAATTTCATCCCTATCTGATTAAAAAAAAAAAAAAAGACCTTAATGACACGGACTGCCTTAAACCTGTTTGTCTTACAAATATGAACTCTTTCACGTGATTTGGGATTTAGTAACAATCTGCCTTCTAGCCATACAACAACTCACCTTGATTAGTAGAATTAACTTCAAGACTAGGGGAGTCTGAAGCTCGTGATCTAATTACAAGGTTACAGACTCATGTCACCGACTGAAGTCACTCAGGCTGGAAGTGGTCACCAGAGGTTTCCTTCACAGGCAATGGAGAGTTGGCTGCTTCCAGGCAGAGACATCTCACCAAATCTGGGGATGGCTGTGTGTCCCCGTTGCCAGCAGAGGGAATCCAGGGTGACAGTGCATCTAAGTCAGACATCTGAGGTTAGAGAGATCACTGCGAGCTGCTGAAGTCCTTCATGCCTGTACATATGTGCAGGGTATATAGCCTTTGCTGGCCCACGTGCAGCAACACCAAGGAAGAATAAAGATTTCTGTTGCCACAACAGCATCGAGGGACTGCAACCTATTTGTTTAAAAACACAATAGCACATATCTTGTGTTTAGGGAAGCGTGATGATAGTTGCCAAGACAAGGCTGATGTGTTGTGATTCATTAGCCTGATACCAGCTGATGACACATAGCAGTGACACATTGACCAGAAATACTTATAAAGACGCAGTTGCCTGAAAAACGACGTCATACTTTTGTTGTTACTGGAATGTAGCTCATTAATATGTATATCATGCACCCATGAGTCAATGCAGAGTAGAGCTATTCAGATCTAAATATATTTTACTATGAATAGCAGAAGACTGACCCACACTGCTCCTTCCATCCCAGCAATAGCTTAATATCCTGTTCTGGTGGTATAGAACCATTTCACCTTGACAACAGCAGGTGTGAGTGATGGATTGAGTTGAGTGGCCATAACTTTTAGTCGTCTTCAGAACTATTAATGAGCTCATTAATATAGTGAAATGACAGACAAAAAACTCTATGGAAAAAACTAAAATCAATGAGAGTTGATTTGTTTGTATCAAATAGTTTTGCTTAAATTTATTAGCTTCTAGTTCTGCCAAGCAAGGGAAATTATCATTTACTGTAAGTGATTGCAAATGCTGACTGGATGAGAAAATTCAGGAAGAAAATATTCCATCCCACCACAACAAAGCAGGCAGAAAGGCTGAGATCAGATCCTCAGCACTGTGCCATGGAAGCCTTTTATTCAGATAGAAAACTTACATTGCAAGCTATTTGGTAACGGTGATCTTTGAAGCCGTATTTTTCTGGTCATAGTGTCATCTGGACTTCATAACATAAGACAAAGAAGAGGAAGAAGGCGATACACACCGCCTGGCACTTTCTTGCCTGGATTATGAGAACTTTGTACTGTTTATACATTTCAAGGGATCGGAAAATTTGATTCCGTTTTATCTAGTCCTGTTATGTCCTGGGTGCAGTGAAAGGTGGGCACGTATGTTTTAAAGAACAATTCAAATTCAGTTTCAACAGCCTAAAACTGCAAATGTGGGAAGTAGGACTTGTCAGAGCTTCTCCTCTCCTTAACACCATTTGCTCTCCTGTCCTGGTGATTCTCTCCCCAGAATCCCATCTCTGTGAGATGGTTTCTATGCCCTGGCAGCTCCAGGTCACAAAAATATAGCTTTGCCTTTTAAAAGAGGGATTGGTCAAGTCAACATTAACCTTTGCAGATGTTGTGCTATTTTTCTTACTCACAGATAGAGAGCTAATAACCATTTGAAAAAAAATAAAAAATAAAATTTATCTGTGGCCTTTGAAGAAGAGGCCTGGTGAGCCAATTAGGTTAAAATAGAACAAAAATGTTTCCATCTTTCCCATGCTCTAATTAAGGTCATAAGAGATCCCCCCAGTCAGGAAACTGTTGGTTTTGCTTTATCATCTTCCCACAGAGCAGGAGAGAGAATATAAGCTGTAAGACCTTCAGATTGTTGATAAAAAGTAGAGCGTTTGGGTTTTGCCTGCGTATGTATTTCTGTCTATTGATTATAAAGTCTACCAAAGTACCTAGGTCAGATAAAAGCACACACATTGCAGAGGTAGGTGCAATGACTTAGATGAATATACTAATTAGCATATACCTGCCTGGGAAAGAATAACTAAAGAGTGGCACTTATTACATTTTGTGGAATCAAACCTTTCCCTGTGAATTTTTCTGACTTAATGTCTTAGCACTTGGAAGCGGCACAGGAAACCAAATAATTTACAGTTCATTAATAACTTTAAGTACATTCTGTCATGCGTCTGCTTTCTTTCATGTCCTGCTCAACACCAGCTTGGTTCTGTTGTGAGAGAAGATTACATTTCTCCTGAGTAATTTTCAAGCTTCTATAACTTTGATATTCGAGGTCCCCAAATGAGTCCTGTTACTGAAGGAAATGGCAGAAGGTCTGTACATCTATCTTCTGATTTTATGACTTCATTCTCTCCAAATGGCTGTGGTGGCAACTATTTACCATGAACTTAAAAATGGATGTTGTTTTGGAGAAACACACTTAACCACGTTCCTTATTCAGCTCAACGCAGCGTTAGCCATATTGTCCCCTAAAGAGTTCCTTGCTGAAACAGCTGGAAGAACCACGTAAGAAAGGGTTAAACCACCCACCTAGACATTATCAGTAGCCTCTAAGTGCCAGAATGGATCATTTGCAATAGATCCATTTTTTTTCCTGGTCCTTGCATAAAAAATTATAATCTTCCTTTGTCATCTCTGGTCACTGCTTCCTTACAGCTAAATAAACTGCTGCCTTCTTCCTTTTTGTTAAANTTTACCATGAACTTAAAAATGGATGTTGTTTTGGAGAAACACACTTAACCACGTTCCTTATTCAGCTCAACGCAGCGTTAGCCATATTGTCCCCTAAAGAGTTCCTTGCTGAAACAGCTGGAAGAACCACGTAAGAAAGGGTTAAACCACCCACCTAGACATTATCAGTAGCCTCTAAGTGCCAGAATGGATCATTTGCAATAGATCCATTTTTTTTCCTGGTCCTTGCATAAAAAATTATAATCTTCCTTTGTCATCTCTGGTCACTGCTTCCTTACAGCTAAATAAACTGCTGCCTTCTTCCTTTTTGTTAAATCTCTAAAGGTTTGGGGTTTTTTCTTTCTACAGAAAGTTACTTGAACAATCCTCTCCTCCTCTGCAGCTGACTCATCTCCAGCAGCATTTTTTCATACTATCAGCTATCTCCCTATGTGGTATGGAGTTTTCTGGTAAAAAAAAAAAAAAAAAAAAAAGAGAGTCAAAACTTCAGCTGTATCAGAGCAGATTTTGTAGCAGACTGTTTCCTGTTCAAAACAAACTCAGTTTTCCAAGGCAAAGAGAATTCCAATTACCACAAGAACATAGCAGGAAACCTACAGCCTCTTAAACAAAACCAGTAAGAATTACAGGTGCTATTTGGAATGCTTAGTTTAAACACAATCTTTTTAGCCGCTGAGATTTTTCTGCAGTGATTACACCCATCCCCGGGAAACCTAATTAATTGTACAATATGTAAAGTGGCACAGGAGTATCCAAGAGTATGTGTCTGGCATTTAATACATAATTTTCCACTTCTTACTTCAGGTTACTGCCTCCTCATTTCATTTCCTTTTTCATATTATGGGGCTGTAGTGTTCACAATGATGATAAAATATCTAATCCCAGAGGCTGCCAAGCGAAATTTTAATCAAAGGCCTTTCGTAGCTGAAAGACTAACTTGGTTAAGTGATCGATATCTATTGATGGAAAGAGCCTAGAAGAAAAATAGTTCCCTTTGCTTTCATAAAGGAAGAAGTTATTAGGAGTTATTAGAAATGCGGGCCAATTTGCCCCTCCTGTACCTCCTCGGAGTCTGGATCCAACCTTAAATAGGTAGTTTGGCTGAAGTCACCAAACAGCCATTTTAAGACCTCTTCTAAGCTGTACTGTTAATTAGAACCTGAATATGAACAGGCTGCTGCTATCTGACACCTCGGGAAAGACAAAACTATCGTAATTATAATTACGTGCATCACAGAACTCGTTCTCTATCTCAAAGCTGCATTTTTTACTCAGCTATGCAATGAGCTAAAGAAAAAGAGAGTCTGGGCTAAAAGTATCTGTGGAAATCTGCCAGGCACACAGGGGTAGAATGCTGAAGTGCGCTAATTAATACGCTTGTTTGGCAGCATAACAATCAGGATGCAAAGAGAGGCACCACCAGCAAATAGGAACCTGTGATCGGGTCACAGCAGAATAGGAAAGGGAGGGATGCCGAGAGCAGCAATGGGCTGTAGAGTAGCTTACTGCACTCTACTGTGAGATGATTCAAAAGGAACATCCCTTTGGTCTTTTAAAAAGTGATGTATTGCAACTTAACTACACGGGAGCAGGTTCCTACCCCCTGTCCCCTTAAGGAATGTCCAGTCCAGAAATCCTATTACTGAGGAAAATACAAAAATTATGGGTTTTTGTTTTCCATCAGGATCAGTTCAAGCCCTTTTCCAAACCAAGGCCTAGCCGATCAGTTAATGATCAGTTAGAGCATGTGGGAAATCAGTAGTGGAGAAATCTAGTGGGTGGTGGTTTCTTCTGTGCCTCTCCAAGTACCCTGTCCAGTCTTTTTTTAAGTGGATCAGGGAAGGCATAATAGCAAGATTCATACAAATTTCAAGTATGTACAGTTTCTCCATCAGATTTCTCATGTTATATGCACGTTTACATACATCACACATACAATTAAACACTTTTCCCCTTTCTCCAGGTATTGTTATCCTTTCTCCATCACGATGAATTATTCAGCATCTTTCCTGTCCTTCTCTTAAAAATACTGACAATGCATGCTAACGCAGCAGGGGTTTGTTATTTTGGGTGTTCAAACTTTGGCTGTGTTATTGAAGGGCCATTTCTCAAACCACGGATAGGAAGGTTTTGCTTCCCCTGGGAAACCAGTGTAAAAGGGTTTTGTTGGCCTTACAGCAAAGCGTCCCCTAAACAGGGGTCTGGAACCGATAGTACAGCACCATGCACAGGTTAGCACCATGCGCCTAGAAGGCAAGAGAAAAATTAAGTCGTTCCCAGGAAGATTTAAAGATCTGAGACATGACCCAGCCAGACCTTCCCTTGAGAGCTCAGGTAAATATTACTCAGGTTTGAAGCTTTTTGTTGGACCCCACGCTAGCAGCGCCGTCCAATATCCTTCTATTTCTAATATTTGGGGGGATGGCAGGAACACTTTTACTGAGTAGCAAGTTGATGCACCAGCCAAGTTACTTTACAGAGAACAAAAAGTCCAGTATTGCTGAAGCTGCATTGGTGTACTTTGCCAACAAATTAAGTAAAGGAAAGATCCTTAGATATAACATACCTACTATATAGGTTTGTTACAAATCATACTGTAAGTAGAAAAGCTTCAGGTTTTCACAGCTCTGTTCCCCTTAACAGCAACTTCTAAAACCGTGGATCTCTATCAGAGAAACAAACAAGTGATGAGTAGCGCTGCTTTAGAAATCCATAGGTTTTTCTTAGTAAATTGCTCCTTTCTTTGCAATCAAGCCCAGTCCTTCCCCCGCTAGGATTTTCAAGACTGGATTTTTCACATTTGCTCACAAAACAAAGGCTCTCTTCCTTGCCTTGAGGTAGGCTGCAAGGAGCTGGCTGGAGGCAGAACTGGTCAGCAGTCACTGGTACGGGTCTGTTGGTGTCAGCATGGGATTTGCCAGCAGTGCTGCTGCATTGCAATGAGGTTTGCTTTGGAAGAATACTCAGAAAAATTGAATTCACCCAGGATTAAACCACAGGCTTTTCAAAACTCTTCTAGTCACCAGCTCAACGGTCCTTGCTGACTCCATGCCCTATTATCCTTTCTCACTGCCTCGCACCAATAAAAACTGAACTGCTCCCCACTCCATCCAAGGTGGGGGGTCCTCAGGGCAGACCAAAGTCACACCAGCAATGTATGCCTCAGCTAAACTCTGGAACCAGTTCTTTTCCCTTAGGTCTAAAAATAGATAGCTACAGTTGCTTGCATTTTACTTTGACTTATCCGCTCTCCCCATGCCTGTCAGTAGAACCCCATTTTGACTTCAAGGCATCACAGAATGTGCGAGCCAGTCCTAGGCTAGTAGGAATTATCTCTATTTCACAAGCGACCTCACTGCTTTCTTTATGAGGTTTCTGGCCAAATTCAGTCCAGCCAGGAGGTCTTGATATGCATCTTAATCCCGTGCTTTCCTGACCTTAATACTTTGAGTCATGGGCAGACTCTGAGTCAGATGAGTCAATATCAGGAAATATCTTTGAATGAAGAACAAAAAATTGGGACAACCATAAAACACTGCTTTTCTGGTAAGCCAGGCTGATCTTACTGCTGTGCCTGGCTGCTAACCAGCGAGACCATAATTCCCAAATCTACCAGTGCCCTGAGAGCATCTTTAAAGAAGCAATAAATTCATGAAAACAAAAATGGATGCATTACTTTTCTCTCTCATATGCCTCATGGACATCGTTTAATCCATTTCCTACAGTGAAACCTGCAGTACAAAACCAGAGGAATTCAAAGTAAATGAATGGATCCAGCTCCCGCTTGATTGCGGAGCGTTAATAATTTTGCTTAGCTCCCCGCTTCGATTGTTTTTCACCTAAAGAGATATTTACTGTAATACCCAAACACCGTTTCAAAGCAGGCAAGCCGCATTCCCACAGATGAAATGCAATCTTCTAGATCACCAGGAAAGGAGGCAGGCAGACTTCCTAAGAAGATTTGTAGTCAGACATGCTACCTTGTTGTGGCAGGCTATACGCCCAGGATGGCTAACGTCCTAGTCAAGAATAAAGAGAAATGTCCTATTTTAGATGGCGCGGTTAACCCCCTTTGGGAGTCGTTGAACCCCTGCCTCTTGAGATGCTTTACAAACGTCAGCAAAATAGAGAATAAACCAGAGGGAATAATGCTGTGAACAGAGCTGGGAGATGGTGTTGGTGCTCTCCATCTGTACTTTTCGTGAACAAACCAACATCTGTAAGCTTTTTGATGATGTGGCCATCAGGATTGATTGCTCTTTGGGCAAAAGGACTGATTTTCTTTAGGCAGCAATTCCAGGCTGCCGTTTTCCGTGGGCGTTTGATGGAGAATGCTCGCGGAGTCAGACAGGCGCTACAGTCATCTGGTCATGCAAATACTGTACAAGAGAATTCAGGAACTACCAGAAGCTCTAATTACTTAATTTTTTTTTTAAAGTTAAACTTCTCATTTGTATCAAATAGAAGTGAATCGGAAAGCTGGAAGAGCTTGCACTGGCATTCCACCACCCACCCACCCCCAACATGTTTTAATTGTATTTTCATTGTTTCTCCTTCATTTTGTTCTTTTGTTAATGGAGTTACCGTGAAGTTTTGGCTAACCACAAATGACCAGCTTTTTTAACGTTAAAGCCTCGGAATGGCCTGCCAGCTAAATGCAAGAGAGTAGCTTTGTTTAAAGCAAAGAGACTCCCAACACACCACCTTCCATATAACAAGTCACTAAAAATACAGACATTGGAGAGTTACGGTTACTTTGTCCCTTGCTCCTGCTCCCTGCACCATAAGGGATTTCAAACCTCTCCTCATGAGCATGGACCTTCAGATCCAGGCAGCAACTGCTCCGCTGTGGCAGGAGAGCTATAAAAGCAGCTGCTGGGGATGAAGAAGCCAATAAGATGATGGATGATATAAATAAAAATAACAAAGTAGGCCTGAGTATTACATTGTCTGCTTTGTTATGATAATAACACCTCACAGATGCTTAGTCTGGTTTAGGAATAGCCCTAAAGAATGATAATTTTATCTCCATTTTACAACCAAAGCAGAGACTTTGCTCAAAACAGAGAACTCCACTCTCCCCATCCTCAGCCCTGTACCTAAACTATAAATCTTTTTCTTCCTATCCTGATCTCTCAAAAATGCCACATTTGTGAAATATGTTACAGCATATGGGAAGAAATAAATACAAGTACATATCCAAAGAATATGTCTAGCAGCAAGTGTCCCTTATACTGTGCCAGGGTTCCTCTGCACTGAATTTAAAGATGCCAGGGGCATCAGTCTGCCTGGACCAGCTGCTCTAAGTCTTGCTGAGAACCCAAAGCAGTTGTTTCATATGTGGCTGCAGATGCGTGGCACCAACAAGAAAAAAAAAGCGATGATGCTGGAGGAGAAGGTTGTCTGGGATCAATTCAATGCTCCCAGAAAACATTATTTAATCTCTGTGTCACAGGCTCCTCCTCACTAGTGAAAAACCACCACTTCCCTATTTACAGGGGCTGCTTTACTTCATATTGAGGAGGGTCTCCACTATTGCAAAGTTGGAGTGCCTCCAGTGTTTTGATGCCATATTTTACTTCCCTGTAAGATGCTGTACAGCTGAACAGTAGATGTGACTTGAATTCTTTCACAAGTCATGAGCCTTATGAGGAGCAGCTGAAGGAACTGGGACTGTTTAGTCTGGAGAGGAGGAGACTCAGGGCAGACCTTATTGCCCTCTACAACTACCTGAAAGGAAGTTGTGGTGAGCTGGGGGTCGGCCTCTTCTCACAGATAACTAGTGATAGGACCAGAGGGAATGGCTGCAAGTTGCACCAGGGGAGGTTCAGGTTGGAGATGAGGAGAAATTTCTTCTCAGAAAGGGTGGTCAGGCCTTGGAACAGGTTGCCCAGGGAGAGGGGGAGTCCCCGTCCCTGAGGGTGTTTAAGAAAAGGTTGGATGTGGAACTTGGGGACATGGTTTAGTAGGGAATAGGTAGTGGGGGGACTGGATGATCCTTGAGGTCTCTTCCAACCTTAATGATTCTGTGATTCTTTCACAATGTAAGCTAGAATTAAGGCGGCTGTGGGAGGGCTATGCATTGCAGCATCAATTCCCTGTACGTTTTAATTCCTTATGTTGAGCCCCTGCTAATAAAGCAGTGGCTTCCAAGATTTTTGTTCCAGACAGCCTGTCATTTCTGTAAAGAACAATGAATCATCAAGAGAATCTGAATATAAATATGTGAGCTGTGAATGGCCAGTAAGGATGCAATGAAGGTAACTCCTGCCCTGGTGCTTGAGCACAAATGGAAGGTCAGAGAAGAGGATGTACTCTACTGGGCTAAAGCAGCTGATTTCTATGTTTAATTGAAACAATGACACAGCAGACATGCCCTCAATCCATTGTATTACGGAAATATCGGCGAGTAAAGAGAAATGTGAAGAGCAATGCTTTGGTAGCAAGTGTAGGTACCCCTGTCTGGCTTGAGTGGAGAGAACAGCAGGAGATTCTTGATCTTGCCTCAGTTTGTGAAATTTGGGCATCTCATAAGCCATAGAAAGTTGCTCAAATCCCAGAGGTGGGCGGCCAAAAAGACCAAATTTGAGGACTTCTGGGGAATCAATTGTGGAGAAAATTAAGCTGAAACATTTCCTTTCATTGTCTCAGAAAGTTCCATTTTTGTTTTAACTGTATTAACTACTTTGGTATTTTAAATAAACTCTGTATCCAAGTAGTTTGAAGTAACCAGGTTTTCCTCTATTTTGAAATGATATTCTATTTGTTTTGCTAGCCTTACTCTTAATGTGTTAAACTTGTCAATTTCCATAGAAAACGTCTGTGCTGACTGTACTTTCACCTCACAGCTCAGTGTATGAGGTACTTCCCAGAGGACCAGTACAGACTGGTCTACCCCTAAGAGCTCAATACTACAGACATGTTGAGTGCCAGTAAACAGGAAAAGTTTTTCAGCATAAAAATATGAGTCCACTGTTTGCTCAATGAGAGAAGGCATAAAAGCTTGGGAACCATTTGAACACTGACCTAAAGGGAAAGCCGCTGCTGTTGGTTGAAAGCATCCATTTAGCTCACAAGGGCCAAAAAGTAAATGCTACAGCAGAACCGCATTGGTTTGCCTTGTATAGAAGTAAAAGGAGGATGTTTCCCAATGTGGCTGGATTTCTTGCTGGCACCGAAATGGAGGGGCTGGCAAAAAAAAAAAAAAAAAAGCACAACTAAAATCAGGTCCGTCTGCTTAGAATTAGCTTCTGAGTTTATGCAATGCGCTGTGCAGCAGGAATGCACAAAAGGACAATGAAACCAGGGAGCATGAATTACAGCTGATCAGAACATTTTCAGCTCTATGAAATTTTGAGAGTGGATTCTCTCGCAGTGGTGTGCTGGTTTTAACAGTTTTTGTTGAGCAGAACCTTTTGTCCGGAGCTTTAGCCATTTGCTATTTCCAAGCAAGCTGGTGGACCTGCATTGAAGGAGAAGAGCGAGGACAGACCTGCATGAAAACACTCACGTTCTGTAATCCCAAAGCAGATGGGCCAACATCATTCTTTACTGAAGAAAGATTTTGCTTCTATTCTAACGCAGGATGAAAAGGAAATATGAAAGCCCAGTGGTTATAAAAAAAATGGATTCGTCCTCCCCCACTTGGCTCTAATAAGAGTATTTTGGACAGAGGTCAGGAAGGGGATTACGTATGTGCACAGGTCCACTTGAAGTCTTTAAAGAGAGAATTCCTGCTTCTGCTATCCATTAGTGACTGCCAGGTCCCAGCACAAAGCCTTCAATAATTTAGAATGTACTTTTTGGACAAAAGCTGCTGGAAATTAGCACAGGTAGTCGACAGCTTTCCTCCTGTGGAGAGGTCACTGCAAAAATGGCCACAAAGTCAGCGAGATTTCCCTGGTACTGATGCACTGAAGTGTTAACTTGCTCTAGTGAGAAGGAGAATCTTTCCAGCTGAATTGTCCTTGATCATAGAATGGTTAGGGTTGGAAGAGACCATCTAGTCCAACTCCCTGCCGTGGGCAGGGAGACCCTACACTAGACTGGATTGATGTAACTTATGGATGCTGCACATTTTTCCCGCTCATTGACCGATTCCTCCTTCTCCTGCTTGTCTGTAAAGTGTTTCAAAATATCCTTCATACAGCTTTGGAACTGACAGCATGCAAACCCCCCTGTATTTGCTGCCTAGTTTTTTGGTTGTGGGGTTTTTTTTTCTGGGTTTTTTTTTTTTTTTTTTTTTTTTTTTTTTAAGACCATGCATCACTCCAGACACTCAATTTCTGAGAGAACTGCTGCAGTTCTGGCCAATTCTGATGACTTGAGAGTTTTGTGTTCTGGTATGCTATAGAGAGTGGGAGGAAAATATTGCAAGGAACAATTCATTTCTGGCTTCTCCATCACCAAAACACCTATAGTTCAGTTCACGAAGACAGTCTTCCCACATCGTGCTGAACAAAAGCAGGAAAATCCAGTTATATATAGCTCTTTTCATTTAAAAGAAAATGGAGCTTTCACAACTAATTTTTAAGGTACATTTTTACTGTGGTAGAATAAGAACCCCCTGCAGGAAGCAATCAGCCTCAGCTGATATGAGAAAAGAAACACTGCTCCAGCCTCTAAGAGGTAGATTGTTTAACACGATTTTTTTACGTGTTCCAAGGAAATACAACTTGGTTAGTGTTAACGCTGGGAAATCAGCATGTTAGTCTTATATTATCCTGAGTATTGGTTTTGTAAAGAAGCTCATCTACAGAAAAGCATATGGTGAGATATTACGTATTCTTTACCCGATGAACTGAATTAATGAATAGATTTTATTTTTTTTCCTCCAATTAACTGCTCCTCCTTTCTCACCTCCATCTCTTTGCTAAAATGAGTCACTGTTTGAGCCCCAGCATGTTGGAGCACTGTGAAAATAAGGTTCAGCACCGGTGTGCCCCCAGACACTGGAAACTCTTTTTATCAGTAGGATTATTCTCCTGAGCAAACCAGGCTCAGGTATTAGGTGTTAGGCAAGAGGGACATTTTTCCCCTCAGAGTCTGCTAAACCAACAGTCAAATAAGCAGCAAAAGAATCAACACTCCCTATACACACTCAAACTTCCTAAACTCAGATTTCTCTTGGATCATTGGGATTTTCGAGCCTGAAACAAGAGCTTAAATTAGTCAGCAGTTAGTCTCCTACTCTAGGTACTTAGGGCTGTGAAGTACTTGTCTCCATTGCCTAGAAACAGAGTTAGGCACCTAAATATAAGTGATGTGACTATCTCCTTTGTTTAGGACAAAGTTACATTGCAAAATCCAGCACTCGAGGCTGCTTTCTTTGACGTTAGGTCACAGGAATTCTGTTTGTTTGTGTACGGAAAATGTTGGAGGGGGAAATCATTTTGGTTTGGGTCCATTCTTCAGTATATAAAGAACATCACGCTGCATTATTCTGCCAAAAAGCAGTGTGGACTGGCACTCTGACACCAGCCAGCCTGGGAAAAATCTCTGCATGTTTACTGGGACCCAGTTTCAAGGTTTGAAACAACACAAGAAATTCACACGGCCCAAGAAATTCACGCCTTCACACGCTTGAGTTTTGAAGCTCTGAGGAATGGATATGATTAGGAATACGTCTGCCTTTGTAGTACTTTTCCTGGTTTACACTGATCGCTAGGGAGAACCAGTATAACTTGAACTGGTATAAAGACCCCTGATACCTTGGTCAGCTTTCCAGGAGTGATCAGGAGCAGCTCCTTAAGCCAAAGTCCAGTAGTGCGTCAACACTAACGATGTGTCAGCTCAGAAAGGACCACAGAACAGCTCCACAAATTACTTTGTCACAGGCCAAAGCCACTTCCACACTCTGCACTACAACTCAGTTCAACTACTTTATTAAAAAAACCCAACTATCTAAGGACTACAATAAATACAGTATGCCATGGGGAGGGGGTAAAAGATATTAAGGGCATTGCTAGAGTCTTATATCTCTGAAAGAAGACGGCATTTATTGGGCGATAACAACCATTTAACCCTCAGAAACAGTATTCTCAGTAATGATAAATTTTGACTCTCAAAACACAACATAAGCATCAGCTGAAGAACTAAAAACAGAGCCCGGAAGACAACTCCTAAGGCTGACTCTCCATTGCCAGGCATCTGGGTGTGATTCTACAGCATCACTGTGGGAGCAGCACTGCTCCTTTCACGTCTTTTACAGGACAGCTGTAGGCACAAGCGCTCAAAGCAAACCAGAGTGCTGCACCTACTGCTCCAGCCACAAAACACTCCATACCTCTCGATAATAACCTATCCATACAAGTGGAATAGTGTCTGATTCCTTTCACATCTTTAATTAGTATTTAATATGTAGGCAGATTATTCCCTGGAAAGCTCCAGTGAGAAAAATACATATTTTCTTCTAGTTCCACTCTTAGTTTCTTAGAAAACCTACTGCTTGCAGTTATACTTGGGCCTGGAGAACAAGGAACAGCACAACACATCATTTCTTCTCTGTAAAATGGCTTTACAGTGTAATAAACAACCCATTTCTTTTTATTCTGCTTTCACCCAAATACTTTGTCATTCCCCACTTTAGTTATTCAGTAACTTCCACTACAGTGACAGATGCCAGAAATTAAGCTCTGCTCTTTTGAGCTTTAATTCATCAGCATGGAAAAAAACAGTGGGGGAACTTTTGCCATAGCCAGCTTTACAAACAGGTACTCCAGAAGGCTGTTGCAAATCAGGAGCAAGTTCTTTAATTCCTACTCCATCACTTCATGTAAATCTAGTCCTTGCATGAACATTGAAGAGCTTCTGAAACTAATTCTATAACTTGCCCTGTCTATTCTAACTCACTTTTAATCTATATGATGTTAAAAACAGACATATAGAACCTTGCAAATTATGTGTTTGGGTTCATAGTTTATTACATAATTGCTGATCATATATCATCTAGAAATTCTCCCTAAAATCTCAGATTTGTGCTAAATGAGCATAGGGCGATTTTACTAGTCTACTCCTACATTGAAAATGAACATCGAGTTGTAGGAGAAAGCTTTTGAAGAAGAATGTTTTTATTTATCATTATCTTTTCCCCCACATTGTTGAACCAGGAGTATTTTAACAAACAGCAAGCAAAGGTGGGTATGATCAAAAGGTCAGCCACATCTGCAGCTGGGGTCATTGCTTTCTCCAATGTTAAGATGGATCATTTACATTGGCAGGAGGGGATTCACGTTGCTTCTGATCTTCCAGTGAGCAGGGACAGTCATCTACAAGCTGGGGTTCCACCATCACAGCTGTCTGTGGCTGCCCTCAAAGTTACTCCAAGGCCTCATTCCTCACCTGCCTCATCCCCAGGGGTCTGGAGGGCCATAAATAGCACAATGCGCCTTTCCATCCCCTGCAAGCTTAGGCCACATAATAGAAAAGACATTTCTACTTTGCATACAAGTCTTCCAGCAACACAGACTGAGCGTAAATAAAATGTACAGTACTGCTGAATTGAAGTGCTTAACTCATAAAAACATTTTGCTTTGCAAATCTAATTACCGTTCTTGCCTGTTGGTGTTTTAAGTAGAGTTAAAACATCAGGTAGTTCAGAGGGTTTGTTTGGGTTTGTGGGCTTTGTATCCTGCCTTTGTTTTTCATGAGATGCTAATTTGCAGTAATTGTGTTATGCAGTCATAAGAGCCTCACTTGGAGGAAGGGAATTATTGGCATGTGTATTTTTGTAATAATGATTGGAGAGCCAGAAAAGAGAGAGGCAGGAGAAGGAACCTATTACTAAAATGCTCACGTATTTCAGAAGAAAGCTACAGTTTGTTGCTTTAAGGAAATAAAAATCTGACTTGTATGTCTCAAACACCTATGTCTACTAGCACGCCATTGAGATACGAGCTGTGTACATTTCTACAGACAGCATTAATTTGAGGCAATTAATTGAAATGAAAGAAGAAACAGGCAGTGATTTTTGTCATAGTACTAGGCACATGGAAGCTGTTAGCTCCTTTTGTGATTTGGGGTTCTTAAGACAAAGACCCTCCAGAGTGAAGAAATAAAGCACAGTTCTTTGTTGGCATTATAGCAGTACCTGGATCTCATAATTAGGAACACAGCTTGCTCTGTTCAGGTCTGAACTAAAAGGCAGCTCCAGCCCCGTGTTGCTTAAGACAAAGCACAGCAGATGGGTGAAGCAGCAAACAGGTGCATCAGAAGGGAGTGAGTTTAGCCCAGGTAAAAGAAGTCATGGCTCACCATCTGCTTGGCCAAAATCATCTGCCAAGGAGGTAAGCCACCAGGGCAACAGGTTAGCTTGGAAAAGGGTGAAGTAGTGGCGATAGTGATCTTGCATAGGCATGATGTTGATTGTCTGATCATTGGTAGATTTGTGGGCTTACACTACAAATGTGTCTTCTGGAACATCCTGTGCTGGACACTATACAACAGGCTCCTAAATGAGGTGGAGCGATGATCTATTCTGGCATGGCAGTTTCTATCCCTAAGAGAAAGGGCCCAGTAACCTCGGTGGACAAGTTTCTGGAGCTCCAGCTATTGACTTGGACTTCATGGGACTTTGGATCTCATCTCTGCCCATGCCGGTGCTGCCATCAGAAAGCTGTTCCCTGTACCACACTGCCAAAAGTACTCGCTGTAGCCACATTTCTTTTAAGGCTGCTGACTTCTGCCTTCTCTGGAGACATTCAAAACCCGACTGGACGTGTTCCTGAGTGATGTGCTCTAGGTGGCCCTGCCTTGGCAGGGGGGGTTGGACTAGATGATCTTTCGAGGTCCCTTCCAACCCTTGTGATTCTGTGATTCTGCTGTCCTCAGCTTGGACCCCTTCCATTTCAAGGGGATCTCAGACAAGATGCAGTAATGGCAAACAATGGGTAAAAATATACCTATGGAAAGACTGACGCGTCACTAACATAGTACATCCCTTCCCTAAGTGATATTCTCCAACACTGCTAGCAAACCGTTGCAGCCTGGAGATGGCAGTGGGTGCCACGAGCTTTGCATTTACAGTCCCAAAGTACCATAGATGAGAGGCTCCATATACCAAACGTAACTTGTCGTTATACTCTGAGCTGCTTGGAAGATCACTTGAACAAAAGCTGCTGTCCAAGTGCAGTTGGGAGGTGGAGGCTTAGAAGAGATGACGGACTCACATACAGTCACACGGCAAGAGAAATCTAGCATGGCCATGCAAGGAGCTCTAATCTTGGACAATCATCCAACACAAGTGAACAAATAAAGCTCACAGCAACTTCCAGCCCCCCTGGAATAAGAGAACATTTCTGAATAAAGACAGAATTTCTTCCTCAGAATTTTTTAGAGCCATGCTTCTCTAATGTAGTCAAGGAATTTGCTGTGCTGTGTGTGGAAAAGAAAGCTTGCAGGCTTATAGCGAGTGCTGAGGCACAAGACTAGACCTAAATCTAGCTCAGATCTGGAAAAAACAAAGCAGCACACTGGTTTTATTTCTGTCACAGTGATGTTATACAGATTGCCATCAGGGTTGTTGTACAAAGAGCTGGATGTGCCACACTGGACACTTAGTCAGAGCTCTGGCCCTAAGGAGATTTCTGCCTTGCCAGAAAAAAAGTTGGAAGGAGAAAGGAAGGTGAAGGGCGATGCTTTGGAGACCAAGTCAGCAGCATGAAGGCAGGTGTTTCAGCACATGGGAGATGCTGAAAAAAAACCCTGAATGAAGTATTTGAGACAGTCCATGATAGGTATGATTTAGACATCTTCAATTCCCCAAAACTGTTCTACATATTAAAGATTAGCGTCAAGATAAAGCAGAGAAAAAGCAGCATAAACTCTCACAAGAGGGAAGCAGCAATATCATGGGACAGGATGCAGCTAGATACAGGAGGTAAACAAGAAAGGAACAGGAGAGATGAAAACTGAAGTAGGCACTCGTCTCTGGATAGATTTGTTTCAGCAGTAGGTGAAAATCAATCTTCCTGAGGCTACAAAACAGCACTGTCCTCTCTATGTGGTTAGACTTCATCAGATCATCCAGGTAATAAATCAAAACAGGAAATTCTTCATGAGTTACACAGAAATAAGCATTTAACAGCTTCTCTGTCTCATTAGACAACCTCAGTCCACACAAAATCAGAATTTTTTTATTTTGTGGCCCAAACCTTCCTCTGTGGTGAATTAAGAAAGCATCCCTAGCTTTAACGAAGCTGCCCTGATGAACATGGATCTTGTTTACTCAGCATTAGCCTATGCCTAAATAATTTAGGAACACGGTGAAAAAGTCTCTATGAATCCCAAGATGGAAAATTTTAGACACTTCTCATCCTTGGACATCTCATTATTAAAGTGAGTACAAAATCAATAGTCAGATCTATCTCGTTTGCAAATTTTGGCCCTTTTTGCCCAACACTTTTTTTAACCCACAGTTTGAACGCTCACTTTGGGTTCTCCAAATGGCTTGGATAGCTTTTGTCTTTACCTCATTTACCTAGAACATATAGATATTTCCATCAATGTGTCACCCCTAGATTTAAACATCGCTGTACTTGCAACTGAGCCTGTTCAGGAAAAGTACATCATCTGTACTGAATACATACTGCCCTCTTCCAAGTCTTAACCACACACAGCAGTATCCTCCAAGGTCCCAATTCTCACTGCAAATTGATTGTCTTCAAGGTATGAGCAGCTCCAGCCCAACAGCAACTATCCTGGGTTGATTTTTTTTTTTTTGTTTAAGTACTCAGAAGTTTCCAATTCATCTTCAACTCAGCTGTGCTATAAACTTCAGGCTGTCTAAATCTTAGACAGAAGAATGAGTCTACTTCCAGCTTCAAGTTTAACAGACAGCATTCAATATAACTTGCCTTATGTGGGTTTTCTTCCTTTCCCAAGCAGAAGCTAAGCCCTTACTTAACCCCAAGGAATGATTTCTCCAAGCAACACTTTTCACCACTTTCTGAAGAGGTGAACAACTAATCACAGCAAAGTCTAGAGCACCTCAGAGAAGTTATTCCACTCCTCGCCTCAAACGCAGGATACTTACAGGGTCTGGCTCGGAGCTAAGCAAATTAACAATGGCACTTTATTAAATGGCATCTGACACACAAACAATGGGATGCTGGGCCTTCGTATGATATACTTGTAATAAAAAGACAATGCTGGCCAGAAGCCAGGATTTAAGGTTCTGGTTTTAGCAGAACTATCAAACAAGAAAGGGCCAGCGGCTTAGAAACAACTGAGCAGCTGCACATTGCCTGGACCCCTCCCTTGGGGACCCTCTCACACTAATGAGTGTAATTTACAATGCAGAAGGGATTTTTTGTGTGTGTTGAGTGCTCTCTAGACAGAGTCTGATACAGCCCCTACTCCAGAAGGATTACAGTCCAAGTGAATAAGAGAAGGGAGGGAAAAACTTTATTTCCTCTGTTTCCTCTACAGACATGGAAGGCATGCTTAGAAAAGGACTTTCCAAAGATCACCAAAGAAGGTTGCAGTAGAAACAAGGACCACATCCAGGACTCTTGTTCATTCCACTGCCTGACCTGCCTTTCCCTGTAGATCTGAACTACAGAAAACCGTGTTGGGTTGGACACTACAGGACGTTTAATCCTCTCTCAATAGAGAATTAAAGCCAAGTAAAACGCTGTGACCGATCTTTGCCTAATTTGTTCTTAAAAGCTTTCAGCGATGGATATTCATAACCTGTGCAGGTACTCTTTCAGAGATGCAAAGTTTGAGATTAAACAGCTCCACCTTCACCAGCTCCACAGTCAAGTTTTCTAGACTTGTATCACTCTCACTGCTTTCTCCTGAACTTTGATTAGTCCAAAACACTTAAATTCGGCATGTGCAGCTCCAGCACGTCTTGTCAGAGCTGAGTACAAAGATCACTTCATAAAACTTAGATGTGACAGTAATCCTGCCCCACCCATCTTCACCTGATAACACACTGTACTGCATTCAGTGACCCTTCCTACCTTTGACTATTAGTGGTCCCTAGGTGTAGTTCTTCACTGTAGTGCATTAATTTTCCTCTGAGGATTTTTAGGGGGAAAAAACCTACTATCTGGCACTTACTTCTGCTGCCCTCCACTCCAGAAAGATGTCCTCTAACAAAGGTATTACTCATAAGTGAGCACTTTGAGTAGTGTTAATGACTGAAGATACAAGTATAGATTTCCATTGTGCATTTAAGAGCTTGGAACAAGCCACCAGTATGAAGAGGTCCTATGTATCAGTAGACACAAAACCCTGGGCAGGGTTCATCTCTCCTCCCTCCTCCAGTCATTTAGACTCAGTTTCCAATTGATCAAGTGAAATAGAGTTGCCTCATCCTAAGGTAGGCATCTAAAATAGGTCTGCTGAATCATCATCTTTAAGGGTCTTTAGTAACTCAAGCTTTCCTTTATTAATTTAGACTTCACTCCCTTCCAAGGTCCTTTGTTACTCAAGGAAGGATCAGGGTACAGCCCGATGCTCTGGTATGTGCAGGGGCTCAGCATTAGCTCAAGACCTCTCAGCAGGTTTCAAAGACAAGTGTTATATCTACAGAGCAAGCAGCACATGTGCCAAGAAAACTGCAGAGCAAGGGAAGCCAAGCATTTACAAATCACCTCTCCTTTTTGCTGTTTGTATGGTTCTCAAAATTAGTTCAATTTTTTTCTGCTCCCCTTGTAAAGTTGTTGGAACAGCGATTGAGGCTACTGGCAATGCCAGCTCTGCATTCAGTACTCTCCCGGGGGAATCTGAGCAGCACTTCTAAGTTTGCCTCTGTTCATGAAACACATGAACCCAACAAACAAGAGCTGCTGCCCAGGAGGAGGAGGTGGACAGCCTGTCATGCAAGAGCAGGTTCATGGTTCATCTGCTTCCCTGTGGCTTTAGAATCACAGAATCCCTAAGGTTGGAAAGAGCCTCTGAGATCATCAAGTCCAACCGTCAACCCAACACCACCATGCCTACTAGATCATGTCCTGGAGTGCCATGTCTACACGTTTTTTGAATGTCTCCAGGGACGGTGATTCAACCACCTAGGGATTGCTTTCCTTTGGCTGCAAGATCCCAGTCTGTGTTCTGCTCCCCTCCTTTCACTTCAGGCCACCATTTTTACATTCATCTGTTCATCATCAGTGACTTTGGGCACTACTTTTTTTTTTTTTTTAAAAAAAGAGCCATGTGAAAACTCCACCTCACCTCAACAGCACTCTCTGCTCAAGTCATCTCATACTTAAACCCCCAGCTCCAGTTAGCTGCGCTGCCTACCCTGGTATTTTGTCCCACCATGCAGATTGCATGGGCAGTGTGTCTGCCTCTCCTTGTTCTTTTCTTCAGGCTGCGTTCACCTGGCAGGCAATTCTCTCTTTATATCACAAGAATTACTTGCTAGCCTACAAACAGGCACTTGTGAGCTGGTTTGTGCTCTCTGATCTCTGCAGAAGCTGGTAGTTTGCATGGAAGAAATGAAATCTGTTTAAAACCCCTTTTGTCATCAGGTTCAGTGCTCTTCCTTTCTGAGCAATACGGGAATGGCAGGGAATTACGGTAGTGGCAAGATACTGCCTGCTACATCAGCAGAGCAGTAAAGTTACTGCTGCTCCTTGACAGTGTGGAGCTGAACACCGCAACCGGGGAGGGTGCCTCGAGGGATGCTGGAGTCAAGCTCCTCACAAGCATCAGGCTACAGGGAAACAGTGCAACTGGGAGCTGACAAAATACTAGTGGGGGAATAAAGGGAGAAAAGCAATGGATTTTCAGGCAGAGTCCCATCCCTGCATGAAGAAAGGAGCCTGCTGCGTTGTGCTGTGAATCTCCTTTCCAGATGCTCAGAGAAGCTGTGCTGCCTTCTAGAGCCTAAAGAGGTGAGTGTGGATTGGGGCAGGCACAAGGGTCTAGTATATGCTTTCCCCCAACCATCTCTCTCCACAGGATGAGTATTATCTGCTTCGTTTTGAACGAGAATATGTCGGTCCTTTCTGCTGCATCTCCTTGACTTACTGGGAAGTTTTGTTTCATGTGCTTGAAAAATCAAGTCCGAATTTCTTAATTTTCTAGCCTACTATCAACCCTATAATGACCACAATTACAACGGTTACAGATGCGCGATGCTACAGTCACTTTTCATTGATGTGCTTAGTAAAATCTGCCCTTTTCTTTCTTGGAATTACTCTTCAACTTGTTCCTTCTTGTGGGAAAGAAAACGTAAAGATCCAATTTCATTTCAGAAGGCAAATTCCCACAGTGCAATACCTTTTCATCCCCCCTCCCCCATCCTCCCTGCTTGTGAACCGGGAATTTCAGGGGTTCAGAGTTATAAATGCCTTTGCCTGAAGAAAAAAAAAATCAGTGTTAAGATTCAGCTACATGACAGTTGTTGCTGCTCAGTGTTTGCATAAAGTGCGATCTGAGGGACTCATCTGAAGGATCTAGTATTAGGACTCTTGGAGTCTTACCTTATCTCAGTTTTAACAGGAGTAGCCTTAGTGGTGGTTTTTCACATGTCTGATCAATATTTTGGCTGGTAATGGTATATCCACATCTAGGTGTTGCAAAAGGCTTTTAGACAACGCTTGTAGCTTTCCCCTTCGCATCCCCTGTGTCCCGTTCCCAAGCTTACTGTCACTTTCCTATCTGAGGTACCTTTTCTCCATATTTAGTCAGCTAAGGCTGAGCTTGGCTTCCAGATCCTCTGAAACACTGTCACTCAATAGGAGAGTTGTTCTTGCAACATCATCTGCTTGGAGGGAATTGCTTTTCCCTATAGATCTGTGAAATGGGCAGTTTAATCGGACTAATGAGCAGTTCAGTGGGTAAAGGAGTCACTTAATAAAGAAATGTTAGACTAAATTCTGGACTTCTCAATCTGCTTCACAGTTTGTAGTCCTGAATTGTGTCCCACAGATTTCCATCTCTCCCAAAACTGGAGAACTGATAATTAGGATTGATTGCTATCCCTAAAGGAGAATGGACTGCTGCTGAGAATATGGTGAGAAAATTCAGGCAACAAAATCCACTTTGGTATCTTAGTCATTGTTAAACAATACTGGGATGAAAAAGGCTGGTTCCACCGGCTGGAGCCAGCCTGAGGAAGGCTCCCTAAAATAGCCTCCCATTCCATTCTTATGTGGGAACAATAGCAGTAAACGAATGCTACTTCTGGAAATCATATTGTTTGTGTCTTTGTCTTCTTCAGGGGGGTGATGATCTGCAAAGAGCACAGCAACATGCACCATTGACACTGCAAACCGGTCTCCCATTCCGAGCAAGCCAGAAGCTGATGTAAACAACCTTTAATTCACAGTTCTGGAGCTCAAGTCACAACTGCTCCACTGTATGGAGAAGCTTTGATTGACACTTCAGACCCTGGAGATGGGAAGCAGCAGGGATCTCAAGTGACATTGCTGAGCAGACATGGCAACAGCAACCTTCACCTAGTCAGGTTTCTTCTAAGCCAGTTAGGTGTAAGTCAGAATCAGGCCTAACACAAGGTAATTAAAAGCATCAATGATTTCTTCTTGGGGAAACCTAGATTTTAGACCCTCTGGAATATTTATGTTACTTAAATACTGAAGCTTCCTAAAGAGGTAGAAATTATTTTAACCTGCAATACCAATATTTCTCATTATGTAATCCTGGAAAGAGGATAAATAGACTGAGTTTTAGGTAGCCTGACTTCTGCACCCCAAGAAAAATGCAAAAGGAGTTAAACTTGACTTGGAAATTGTCTGTTAACTGTGCTATAATGGTAAAAACTTAGTGAGAAAGGTAGATTTTCTAAAATGTTTCTGGACCCTTCTCATTGTTCCCGGTGCTGCACTTTTAAGACATTCTTAAAAACTCTTTTCCCCAGCAAAGCCAGGCAAATGTTGTCTGTGGGACCTTCTGAGAACTGATCTCATCACTTCTTCTACCTGTAAAGGGTGTCAAGGTACAACAGCGTCTCATGAACGTTATCAGCCACTCACCATGGCTTTCCTCCCTGGAAACTCCTCCGACTGCTCCAACTGCACCAACTCTGTGGGGCCTGTGAACATTTCAAAGGCCATTTTGCTAGGTGTTATTCTAGGGGGGCTGATTGTGTTTGGGGTTTTGGGTAACATTCTGGTTATCCTCTCTGTAGCCTGCCACAGACATCTTCAGAGTGTTACCCATTATTATATAATTAACCTGGCTGTAGCTGACCTCCTCTTGACTTCCACTGTCCTGCCCTTCTCAGCTACTATGGAGATTTTGGGCTACTGGGCCTTTGGGAGAATTTTCTGCAACATCTGGGCAGCTGTTGATGTCCTTTGCTGCACTGCTTCCATTATGAGCCTCTGTATCATCTCGATAGACAGATACATCGGGGTGAGCTACCCACTGAGATACCCAAGCATAGTGACAGAGAAGAGAGGCCTCCTGGCCTTACTGTGCGTTTGGGCATTGTCCCTGGTGATATCAATTGGACCTCTTTTTGGCTGGAAGGAGCCAGCACCAGAAGATGAGACCATCTGTCAAATCACCGAGGAGCCCGGCTACGTGTTGTTCTCTGCTCTAGGCTCCTTCTACCTCCCTCTGACTATTATCTTGGTGATGTATTGCCGAGTGTACGTAGTGGCCAAAAGGGAAAACAAAGGTCTGACTTCTGGTCTGAAGACAGACAGATCTCGTTCTGAAGAGGTGACCCTACGCATCCATCGTAAAAATGCTCCCGAAGCGAGCGGGTCAGCATCCAACCCCAAGAGCAAGCATCATTTCTCAGTGCGCCTCCTCAAGTTCTCCAGGGAAAAGAAAGCTGCCAAGACCCTGGGAATAGTTGTGGGATGCTTCGTTCTGTGCTGGCTTCCATTTTTTGTAGTAATGCCTTTAGGTAAGTAAAGCAAAACCCTCTGCACTTCACAGCCCCTTTCCTGGAGGGAAGGCCATGTTTGCGCCTGCGTAGAGTAATGCATCAGAAAAGCTCTGAGGGAATAATTTCCTATTGGAAAGCTGTCAAAATCAAAACATTCACCATCACAAAGCAGTGAATGTAGAAAACACAGGTCTCAAATGAAACAAACCATCTCTGAACCAGAGAGAAAAAAATTCCTGGAAAAAATGGAAAGAATTTAGTACTCTTCCCATACAGAAAATACTCTTTCGGAAGTAAAACTGTTATTTCTTACCACCTCTGCTATAGGAAAAGTATCTTTAGGGGTATGTGTGTTGATATCTAAGTTTGCAGTCAGTTCAGTTCTTCAGGTGATAGAAATTTGTAAAGTCAAGATCTAGATATATTCAGTGCCAAAGTAGCTGTTCACAGGCTTGGGGCCAGATCTGGAGTGCCCAGATTATTAGCCCAGCACCTAATAATTCCCACCAGAAGGAAAAAATCAGTTTCCTATCAGAAAATTCACACTACAGAATCATAGAATCACAGAAAGGTTTGTGTTGGGGGGGACCTCACAGCCCATCTAGTTCCAACCCCCTGCCATGGGCAGGGACATCCCCCACCAGCCCAGGGTACCCAAAGCCCCATCCAACCTGGCCTTGGACACTGCCAAGGGATCCAGGGGCAGCCACAGCTTCTCGGGACACCCTGTGCCAGGGCCTCAGCACCCTCACAGGGAAGGATTGCTGCCTCCCAGCTCAGCTCCAGCTCCCCTCTGTTAGTTCAAACCCACCCCTTGGCCTGTCCCTCCCTGCCCTGGAACCAGCCCCTCTCCAGCTTTCCTGTAGGCCCCCTTTAGGTATTGGCAGGTCTCCCTGGAGTGTATGAGATACCATACTCCAAAGGAAATGAATGTATTTTTTAATTTATCATATGACCAGTCATCAGACAGCAGCGAGGATCCTTCAAACTAATTTTATAGTTCTCTGGCTTGCATCTATCATGAAAACCCAGTGAGTCCACTGGCCAAACACTGACTGCAACCGTCATGTTGAATATGAATATTTATTCACCAGTTTTAATTCTAAAGGAGAGGAAAGTCAGGGATTTGTTCTGCTTTGCTATCACTGAAATATAAAGAATTAGAATTTTAATTAAACCTTGCTCAGTCACCTTTGATGCGATTTCAGAATTTAAAAGCAGAATACTAATTTCATACCTGTATGTGGCACATCATGCTGATGTTTGCTCTGCAACAGCTGCACTAAATATTAGGTTTTGAAACATGGAGCCTTAAATCTGTGGTTTGCTCAATTTCAGTAGCTTTTCTTATGGAAAGGGCTTACACCATACAGGAAAAATAAAGGAAGATTGTGTGGAAGTTTTAGCTAGTAACAGATCAACACGTACAATTAAGAGAAAATAAAACCAGCCTTACCTAAGCACGCAAAGATTTGAGGATTTCCTTTTCAATTATTTTTTCTTTAAATAAAAAAACTTATAAAAGGTTTTACAATTAACTTCTACTGGATTTACCAACATTATCAGGTTGCTCACAAAAAATCTGTTGCTGATATTGCCGGGTGAGAAACCCAAAGATAGAGAATCTTTCCTGTTGGTCAGTGCTGAGAAGCACTGGAGTAAGAGATGTAGATGTTTCACAGGAAGGAGCCCTGAAAAGCCTGGCTCTTGCTGCCCAGGATGTCAGCATGTTGGAATGCTGGTTGCCAAGATGTTTGAAACATACCCAAAAAGGGTTTGCGAGAGCACATTAAACACACTTCTTTTCATCGGCAAATGTGGTTGCCCACACAGAGCTGCTGTTAATTAATTTGCTTTGGATTTAAGAAATTTTCTGGACTCAAGAGTGGTTTTGCATCTTCCTTTGATCCCTTAAAAGGAAACTTTCTTGAGGTTAGTTTCCCTATCTTTGTGGGGTCACAACGTTATTTTTAAAACATATAATAAGCCTTTCAAAACCTATTTGCTACTTTTGTTTAAAGACAAAAACCTATTAAAGAGACAAGTGGCGCAAAATAATAAGCCATCAAAAAACCCAAGGATACATCTTGAGGCAGACTGTCCTACATGGAGCCAGACTCTCACACAGAGATGATTCCATGGCACTCTACACCTATACCATGCAGAACCCTACACCTATACCGTGTATACCAAAGCGCTCCGTTGTCCGGTAACCATTAGCAGATCTATTCTGCAGGCAGGAGAAGGCAGGCATAGGGAGGTGACGCGATCCGGCCAAGATCACACATGAGATTCGTGACAGAGATCAAACTTTTCAGCTATACAGAGCACTGTTGCCAATACCGATGGCAGCTGACAAACTGCTACACAAACCACTTCAAACAACCAGCAGGTGCTTGCCACTCTGTGCAGCAGAAGTTACCAAACCATAAGTTGATTTTACTATGATCTACAGCATCTTCAAGATCCCCGCCTCTGTTAATGCATCAAGCACGGCATTGCCAGCCGGGCCAGGGATGGGATGGTCCCACTCTGCCCTGCGCTGGGGCGGCCTCACCTCCAGTGCTGGGGGCAGGGTTGGGCACCACAGCACAAAAAGGGCATAAAACTGTTGGGGAGTGTCCAGAGGAGGGCAACAAAGGTGGGGAAGGGTCTGGAGGGGCAGGCGTGTGAGGAGAGGCTGAAGGCCCTGGGCTTGTTCAGCCTGGAGAAGAGGAGGCTGAGGGCAGAGCTCATGGGGCCTACACCTTCCTCCCGAGGGGGAGCCAACGTGTATGGTTAACATCAACTCTACCAGCTAGGAATTGAGGTAAAACAGGAAACACCAGGCTTGTTAAAAGTGTATAATAAATGGAGGTAGAAACTTTTTGGGTGTAGGTATGGGAAGGGCAAATGCAATAGAAGGCTGTCAAGACGTAGATGAAGGCATGACACACCTATTGGTAGATGCTGCTGAAAGTAACTGGAGAAACAGTTTGAGTCTCTGCCATAAGACAATATCTTAATTGAAATCAGCATGTGAGGTTGCCAGCCGCAACTGGTCTTTCTTACCTTCCTAAATGGATGGAGCTTCACTCCAAACAAAGGGTCTGTGCAAAGGTGTTCAGTCCAATAGTCCAGTACAACTTCTTTTCACTTGGCTTTGACGTTTGTGGAATAAGCCAGGGAATGATAATCCTGTTGCATGAAAAGAACCGAGGTTAAGATTTGTTTTTTCTCTGCATGCTGGAGTGCAAACCCACCCTGCACAAAATTTCCATAAAATGAGTGTGTCAAAATAGCTGATTTGCCCTGGAAGAAGTCAGGTCTTCTGAATGCACTTTCTCTTCCTCTTTAGAGGCAACCAGTGGATCCACTCCTCCTAGTCTCAAAGCTTTTCTTAAAATCTTCATTGAACTCAAGATATCTTCACATATTGTTTAACAAAACCTTCCAAGTCAAAGCTCAAGTGTGTCCCAAATAGATCCACAGCATTTTCATTCCCCTAATTAAACCTTGGTTCCTCTGTAGACACATTGCTTTCCTAGTGCTATGAAAGGTCATTTTCGTGACAATTTAGGGAAGGCTTAGACCAACTGAACTGCAGGGTGAGAGGTAACAAAGGCATTGAAAGAGGAGACAAACAGAGCTAGCAAGAAGTGTGAGGTCCTTTGTCTGTGCCCATCAGCCTCTATACACGACACCCGTTCTTAGCAAGCTCAAATTCTGTCTCCACAGCAGTGGAAGTCTGATGGTTTTTATTCTGCAGCCCTTCCTTTGAATTGCTGTGATATCAAATAAGCTGTAGACCCAGTGCTGAAATAACTTGATTGAGGGAATTCTGCAAACTCTTTCTATAAATGTCATTGCCTAAGAGCAGTCATGTCCAGCACTTTAGCCTTACTATTAAGTTGGAAAGAAAGACGTATGTCCACGTACATTGACAGCCCTCCACAATTGCTTCCCAAGCAGAAGATTTTCAGATACATCCACCAAGCTTTCCTCATTCTACACTAGCATCCACCTTTCTATAAGGATAAGTATACAAGGGGTATATTGAACAGAAGGAAATCTTAATCTTCTGAATAGATTACTTGCCTGTTTAAGAGCTCTAATTACTTTAACTGACTGCCACTTGTTTAGTATGGGCTGCTGTTTGCTCCAAGCAGATATCCTCCCCCATCCAGGTAGTCTATTATTCAGCCCCTCAGAGAAGGTAGCTGGAGAGGATGTTTCACTGTCCACTTTAAGGCTATTGCTCCCACATACCAACTTCTTCACCCGTTGCATCATTTTCTTAATTTCTTATTTCTGCAACACTCTATGACCCTAATCCCATCTGCTAGCCACTTATGAGTCCCTTGAGCATCCCCATTTAACATCCCCTCATGTTAATTTGCAAGCAAGAATAGCTTTAAAAGCTTTTTATTGCTGACCTTCCCACTTTGGTCACCCCATGCTTGCCTCCTTTCTCTAAACATTACTGCACTAAGGTACTCTATTCAAAGAGCCCTGCTTCTCTTCCCAAAGCTCTTTAAGATTCTGGGGGAGGGAGCCCTTAAACAAGCAATTCTGCTTTTCAGATTGGAGCAACCATATTCTCTTAGGCACCAGCAAATAGAGACTACTTGAAGCTGAACTAGAAACCTGAGAACATGCTCCTAGAGGAGCTTGAGTGTCAAGGGACAGCAACAGCAGGGCTGCCCCAGGAGGGAGCACAACACAGGAGCCACACCCTCCCCAAGAATGTGTACTCACTGTACCTGAGCAGAAGCAGGCAGAGGTGGCATCTATGAGCGGTTCAGCCAGTAGCCATACAGTCCAACAGTCACCAGACACAAAACAACAAAACAGAGCCAGAAAAGACCAAGCCTGAGCTTGCCTGCATCACTCAAAGAGGGATAAGGAGAGGAGCCTGATCTTATATACAGGTCCTGGGCCAGTGGGCAGAGGGTTAGGGTGTAGAGGCCACAGATGAGGCTCATCTGGGCGATTAAGGCTTGTTAGGCCCTGGCACTCTGCAACAATAGCCTGCCACACGCATGTTTCTTCCATTTCTGTTTTTTGTTTTCCTCTCAAAATTGCTAAAAAGTGATATAAGCGGATATAGAAAGAAAAAAACTGAGCTAGAAGAGTCTGGAAATCCAGTGCATGTCCATAGTGATGACATCAGTTTTCAGGGTGGTGTTGAGGTTGACGTCACGAGTGACAGAGCAGATTGTTGCCTGTAACTGGAAGACACTTATGGTTGCTCTGGGAGTTTTTCGGAACTTTTTGTTTCCAACCACATAGATGACAGTGCTTGGAGGTTGTTTTGCGGCGAAACTTGCGCAGGACTGACAAAAAAAATGAAGCAGGGTTGGGATGTGACAAAAAGATCGTAAACTGGGATTGATGGTTCATCTTAACAAACCCTCAGAAACAACCAAACTCACAGAGCTTTCTTTGTTGTCTTATTTCTGTGGCAAGCCAGCTTAAATCTATCTGGTTGTAGGTGTTGTTTTCAGAAATGGAAATGAAAAAGCCAGGATGTCACAGGGGAAAAAACAATCCAGACCGCTAAACTGAGCAAGGGAGATGAAGGCGTTTAGCATTTGTCAATCATTCTCACGATGAAGAGAGGAGAAAAGAGGATACGCTGGAGGGTATTTGTATTTGTAGAAGAGTAGTAAATTAGTCTTGTGAACTGACACAGACACTGTCAAGGGAATCCTCTAATTCTGTCCATGTGCTTGTCTGCATCTGGTTTCTAATTACTGTTTTGTGGTAGTTTTTTTTAACTGGAGTCAAAGAGAATCACTGTACTTTCACTAGAGGTAAAGGCAAAAAATAAAATGTGTGTTCCTATCTCTGCCATTGATGCAATGTCTCAGGAGGTCACAAGGTGAGGAGTAGGAACACACACCAACATCTGGAGGTTGGTGCATTTATCCCTGTGTTTTCCTGTAAGGTTTGCGTTTGCTGTATATATCATCACTTGTTATATATCGTAATAAGGTGGCTGATTTAACTATGGCGCCTTGCTTTGGCCTGAGAGGCATGTGTTCATACCCAGTCCACTCAGTTGTAAATGGGAAACTTATTTTTGAAAGTCAAAGGAGGTGGCCAGATGTGACAGAAAAGCTGCACTTGATTGTATTCTACCAGGTACAGAAATTCATTTGCCTTCATTGCGCTGGTAAGGCATGATTGACCTGTCCTCCTCTACGTTGTGATGCTGGGACAACACAAAGCTTCCGTTTTGCCTGTTAGGGTACAGCATTTCCCAAATGCTGTGCTTCAAGGACTCATCTAATTTTTGGTACCAGTGAAAAACATATCAGATATCACTTTATGGCCTCTTTCTCTTTTCAAGACCATCTGAGACGTGATTCAATGTGTTCTCCTGTCAGAACATGTTCAGACCAACTCCCATGGTTTCTGGATAAGCTGTCCTGCATCCTGCTCACTTACTGTCAAAGTAACTGGGCTTTGGACCATGTTCCTTTGTCACTGTGAACCAGAATATGACAGTTGGGTCAAAGAAGTAAAGCTAGGGTCTCTGCTTCACCCATATCTTAGCACAGCAGGAGTTCAAATACCTGCTATTGTCTTGACGTTTATACTCTGCAACTCACTCTGTTCCCCACCTACCGACTCCAGCAGAGAGCCGTGTGTCAGTAAGCAAAATCTAGGAACCTCGTTTCAGAGTAACACACAGGATCCACCAGCGTGAGGTACCGAGAGCAATTCAAACAAGGGGCTTAGGGTCTTTTGGGGGCACAAAAAGGCAGTGCTTGTGATTCATCCGTCCCGCAGAGTTTAAGCACCGTTGCAATGGGAACTGCCGCAGGGTGATTCAGCCGCGAGCTGGGACCCCTCAGTAACAGTTAGCTGTAGGTGCTGAGCAGGAAGCCACCGATTTCCTGCAGAATCAAGACCATTTTGATTGATAATACTGAAGCAATGGGTAGTATTGTCTTATTGTGTGAAGGCAGCATTATGGAGAAGGTGTTTACATGAGGGGTGCATAGATGAGGTTGCTGATGAGAAAAATAAGGAAGAGAAAGCAAAAGTTTTCCTGGGAAGCAGAACTGTGTAGAATTGCACCAGCCACTCAGGGAATTGCTATTCTGGTGTTTCCCCACAAGGAAGGCAAATAGCTTGGCTTCTTTTCATGAATCACCGCTTCTTTAGAATTGGGTAGATGGTCTCATAGTAATAAATATAAGCATGGTATCCTCCTGTCCCTCCTGCCCCTTTCCTTGGAGCACAGAGAGCAAGGCCAGTGGCACTCCCTCAGCATCGTCATGGCTGGGTTCTCCAGACATTCAGAAATACAAGGATCTGAATACTCTTTCTTTTTGTTGTTCAGCTGATAACAATATAACAAATTAAAGCAAATAAAAGCTGTGACAACCTAACCCTCAATATCAGAAAATGCTGAACTCCAGCCGTGGAGGAAGTATTCAGAGCTAGATTCCTCCCATTCGCATTTCAGTGTGTTCCCTCAGAGACAAAAAGGAAAAAAAAAAAAAAAAAAGGGAGGAAAAAACCAGACTAAAGCCTCAGCTCATTCTCTGGAGCACAGGTCAGGGAGAAGAAGGGTGTTTACACTCCTTGAGTCATGGAGCACCAGTGTGTGTGTGTATTAAGCCATTGAATGAGGAGAAAATAAGTCATGAAGATAAACAGCCAAGATATTTCCTTGGCATGTTTTATTTATTTATTTTTGCTAATCACAAGGGACATTTTTCATAAACGCAGACTGGAAAGGCGTTGTTGGTCTAGGTTGATAACTCAGCTACTTTGATCCAATGGCAAAGATCCTGCTGACATCCCTGCGGCCAACATTTCTCCACCGTTACCGAGTCCCGAAACGTTGTGTCCCACTGACTCATAACACAGCAAAGCAGCGGGAGGAATTGGGGATATTAATAGCCGTTTACGCTGAAAACAAGAGAGAGAAAGTGAAGTCCGTTCTGCTGTTTCGTGATTCACATCTATGGCTCTCCTGCATGCACTACTTGTCAGAGAAGGTTTGTCCTTGTCTTAAAAACATTCCTGCTTTGTGTAGTCACCACTTTCAAGTCCTTGGAGTAAATGAACCAAGAATGTAATTTTTCGCTCACTCTCAAATGTCATGGTGCAATTTAGGACTTGTTAGTGATTGAAAGGTGATGATGAGTGATTCTCTCCTTCCACCCAGAAAATGTCAGAATTTGTCCTCAATTTGGATACATAAGGGAGAGATACTCATTTTTTGCTGAAGAAGATAATTCCTGTATTGTTAACCCCAAGGATTCCAAAATCACGACTGACAAACTCGTGAGACAGACTCATCTTTTCAAACTGTTCTCTGAACAAATCACTTGGAGGGGGGGTGTTCATTTTTTAAAGGAAATCTAAGATTTTTGTGTAAGTACATGACTCTGAGAATGAGGGCTTTGGGATGAATATCAAATATCTTAAAAACTGTTAGCAATGAGATCCAGAATCATTCCACCGCAGTAACAGCATGGGAACTGGAATTTCAATGACAGTGACATTGATTTGTAAAACAATGTGATTATTTGGGTTTACACGGATAACAAAACCTCAATTTACCTTCCCATGGTTTTTTATCAGCTTTCTAAATCTGCAGCTGCCCACAGTGAATCTGGAAATAGTTGCTTGCTGAGATGTTTGCTCTTTGCCAGAAATATCATCTATCGTAAATGGGTACGATATGAAACAGAGCATAAATAAGGTCTGAAAAAACCCAACTAATCAGAGCACCGTTCCCAGACTGGCACATTCCTGTGGCCTGTCCTTTCCACCTCTCACCTGTGTCCAAACACCCACACCCTCCTGACGTCCCAGAGATCTGAATTCAGGCCTGTGTGAAGAGAAGCAAACTCCTGTTCCTCCTTCTACATCTGTTTATTATGGGTCAGGGATATCTAGGCACAAAGTCATTCTCTTCCCCCCCCGAATCAGCGACAATATTCCTGGCCCTGGGACAGGCACAGCTGCCAATGTGCAAGATGCAGGAACTGCTATTCTGCGTTTGTTAATTCGATTATACTAAACCCAGAAGCGTTTCCTACTGTTCAAGGGGTTTTGATCCCATTTCTTGTTCCCACAGAAAATACTTTCCATCAGGGAGCAGCAGGGAGAGACATGCTGGGAGAACATATATGTATAGCGTGCAGCTGTTGCGTGTCTGCAGCAATACAGATATATATATAAAAATACACTTTCCAGAAGGTGGCTTGTGTTTTGACCCGAGATGTAGTATAGAATGCCAGCCTTCTGGAATAAAGTTCAGTGCTAACATTGTGCTTGGGAACACAAGATATACTACATTTATCAATGTCTGTAGAGCAGACTGCTGCACGAGAGATCTATGGTGCCCCTGGTACGGAGTTAATCTGTGTGGGGACATCAGGGCTCCTCTGTGCTTCATCCTCAGGGTCTTCAGGGCAGGTGCTCTGGAATAGCTGCCGCCCTCTAGCTTGACCTCTTTAGGGCAGATCCCAGGACCTGAGTTTTAAGCTTTGCCTCCCTATAAACAGACCACTATCCCTGTTCCCAGTACGTGTGATTCCAGAGGCATACTTCCTATACGTCAGAGGCAAGGGATGCTAACATTTTTGTTTGACTTCTGTGCAGGGTTTAAAATGGGTGCTTCTCCTGATTCTCTAGGACACTTGAAGCACTGATAACGCGACATCTAATCATAGAATCATTGAGGTTGGCAGAGACCTCCAGGATCATCCAGTCCAACTGTCTCCCTAACACCCATTCCCCACTAAACCATGTCCCTAAGTTCCACATCCAACCTTTCCTTAAACACCCCCAGGGACAGGGACTCCCCCCCTCCCTGGGCAACCCGTTCCAAGGCCTGACCACTCTTTCCGAGAAGAAATTTCTCCTCATCTCCAACCTGAACCTCCCCTGGCGCAATTTGCAGCCATTTCCCCTTGTCCTGTCACTTGTTATGTGTGAGAAGAGGCCGACCCCCAGCTCACCACAACTCCCTTTCAGGTAGTTGTAGAGGGCAATAAGGTCCCCCCTGAGCCTCCTCTTCTCCAGACTGAACAGTCCCGGTTCCTTCAGCCGCTCCCATCAGACCTGTGCTCCAGCCCCTTCACCAGTTTCGTTGCCCTTCTCTGGACACGCTCCAGGGCCTCGATGTCTTTCTTGTAGTGAGGGGCCCAAAACTGGACACAGCACTCGAGTTGCGGCCTCACCAGGGCTGAGTACAGGGGGACAATCACCTCCCTGCTCCTGCTGGCCACACTATTCCTGATACAGGCCAGGATGCCGTTGGCCGCCTTGGCCACCTGGGCACTAACAAACACCATTTGGGTCTCTGCTCACAACTGCACAGGCGCTGCTGTCGTCTCCTGAGTGGAGTCTGCAGCTGCTGGCTTCTAGATACTGCAGGCAGCTGCCCATTGCACGCTCCAAATACAGGGCCTGACTGCTGTGCAGGTTGTTGCTGGTCTCTCCTCACATATGGGCACAGCCCTGATCTCACCCAGGCACCCGTGCAGCCGCACACCCCTGCCTGCCTTGTCCTGCGCTCTGACTCAGTCACCACATTTGTGCCACACGACGTAAAAAGAGAGGTAAAGTAGCAAACCTAAACAGAGCTGTAAGATTTAGTAGCAGAGATGGATTTAAACACCACTATGGATCCACAGGTCACAAAAACATATGAAATCTTATTCCCATGGTGCTGACAGAGATGATATAGTGTGAACGAGTAATACAAGTTGCTGTAGTCTGGCAGCTTCTAAATCCCTCCGTGCTGTCCATCAGTGAAACGACGCACGACATCAGTGCTGGCTTCCAAACAACCTATAATCAAGCAGCTCTGTAACTTCTGACAAATGACAAAGCCAAATTACATCTTTGTGACTGAATTGGCACTTACTCACCAGGAGGTACATGGAAAACTTATCTCTCAGATCTGAAGAAACTTCCAGTTGATAAACAGGAAAATAAATGATGAAGGAAAGGAACGCAATCCTGACATTTTCAGGGATGAGTGATGGAATACTTAATGGCAAAGGATTTCAGGAGGCTAATAGTACATTTTATTCCATTTTCATATAACAAGCAATTCAATTGTGCTACTGACACTTGCGAGTCCTCAACCTTTTGGAAAGAAAGCAGGAATTCAAGCACCGTTTAGTCAATCTACAATTCAAAGGTATTAAAAAATATCAGATGAAGTTTTCTTTACTGTTCTTCCAGCACAGACCGCAGGAAGACAATGGAAGATGAAGCCCCTAAACTGTAATCAGTTTTGCCACTATTTACCCTTTTATTCCTGACCGTGTTCCAGGGAAAACATTAAGGCTGGTGAATAGGATAGAGAATTAGTTTTAAGAAAGAAAACTTTTCACTTCTAAACGGCCACTCACTACCCAGCTCTACTAGAGGACACCTGGATGGCAGCACTTTATTAATCTAGGGTTGCACCTCGCCTAGAATGGGAGAGCTGGGAAAGCTTGCTCTGGTGGAATAGGTGTTATAATAATTCTGTTTTCTCAGTCCTGTCTGCTAGTAGGCACATGTCCAAACCTGAGCTGACACTAACTGGCAGTCACCAAGTGGTCGCAGATTGACTGGACACGGACTGTGAACCGCTCACCCCAGTTCCACCTGGTTTCTCTGTACTGCCTCGCTGCTACGTAGGAAAGAGTCAGTCTTACACTGTATACCTTAAAGAAGAGAGAATCCACCACTCCAGTTCATATTTTAATCTCATGGTTAATTATGGTCATTGTTCACACAAAGTCTACGTTTTATTTATTTGATAGGACCAGAGGGAATGGCTGCAAGTTGTGCGAGGGGAGGTTCAGGCTGGAGATGAGGAGAAATTTCTTCTCGGAAAGGGTGGTCGGGCATTGGAACGGGTTGCCCAGGAAGGGAGGGGAGTCCCCTCCCTGGGCATATTTAAGGAAAGGCTGGATGTGGCACTTAGGGACATGGTTTGGTGGGGAATAGGTGGTGGGGGGACGGTTGGACTGGATGATCCTGGAGGTCTCTGCCAACCTTAATGATTCTGTGATTTCTACTCTGACTCATCTGACTTGAGCCGCCAGCCACTGCCCATTTTGATGTTTCAGCACGCTGAGCAAAACACTTTATCACCAGGCTTAGCAGCACTGTTTGAACATGACTCCCACTTGCCACCAGTACTGATCATCAACCACTGATATTAATCATGACAGCAACATCACTGAATATTACAGGTCTGGAAGAAAAGACGGTATTCATAGTATTCTTCTGAGGAGGGACACGATTCCCCGAAGACTTGGAGAATATGACAGTTTTCTCCTTTTGTCGATTACGCAGGTAGCCAACAGAAAATATTAGGGAAAATTTCTGAACTATGGAGATAACCAGGTGTCTGCAATAGGAGGGCTTTCCTTTCTGTGGCTCTTTGAATAGGACATCGCACTTCTATTAGAGGCGCTAAGCAAATGCTGACGTTTCAATAGTTCCTCACAGCAGCCCTGCAATATGCGGGGGGATTTTGCTCATTATACAGAGAAGATGCAGGAGGTGAAATAGTTTTTGCACCCAACACAATAATTCAGTGGCTCGAGGTTTAAACTTGCTGATCTTGATTTATATTGCTCTGAAAGTTGAAGAAGCTGCCGGCGTCATTAAGAAGAGGGTCCCAATGATTTCTGCTTTGATTTTACACCTAGCTCTGTTACATACTGGGTCTATTGACTGTCAGTTCCAGCCTCAGCCCGTCGAAGAATGCTGCTGATAATATTTCTTCCTATCAACAGTTGTAGTGTTTCATTCGCAGGACAACACACAGTTATAACGAACCCTGGAGGTAGAGCTTTAGCTGGTCTAAACCTACGAAGCATCACTGACTAGCACAACCAAGTGCAGAGCAGAGCAAAGCTACTGTCCTAAAGCCTAAGTTACATCTGTCCCTGGAAAGAAAGAGTTAAAGGCAGCGTATGGTGGGGTCTGCAGATAGCAAAGTTCACATGCTCTTAAGGCTACTTCATTTTCTTTTCACCGTGTGTTGTTCCAAGGCAACAAGTCTCTACACTGATGAACCAAATAAGGTTGCACTAATAAATTAGCATGCAGCTCCTCATCCCAAAAAAAGAGCAAGAGACAGACTCTGACACTGGCTGTTTTCTATTTTTAACAGACATTGGCAAGGCACTAGCATTCCATTTAGAGTGAGCCAGAAGTTGCAGCAAACAGGAATTGTTATTGTTTACCCATTTTTACACTCAGCCTCACACAGCCGGTTCCCTAAACTGAGCTTTGTTTCACCTTTGGTCTTAACACAAAATGAGAAAGCAGTAGATATGCTGCAATTAAATGAGGAAATGAAGAAAAAAATTGGGCATGATTTGGGCATTTGGAAGCCTGTCATTGCCAGCTACTTCAGCCAGAAAGTTCTTTGAGAATGTTATTTACTTTTCCTTCACTAAAGGAAAACAGCATTAATTTGCTGAGAAAAATTCTATGTCGTGGATATGCCTGCTCACTCATGCTTAACTGCAAAACAGCGTTTGTTTTCTTTAGCACAACATTTTTGGTCTTAAAAACTGTTTGATATTGAAACTGGTAGTGAAGCTGCTCCACGTCACTAGCTTGGAGCAAGGCAGAAGCACTGACGGAGGCAGCGAGGCTCGTGCTTGATGCCCAGGTTGCAGCTGGGGTGGGAATCAGAGGCTCAGCTGCTCCAACGCAAAGAGCGAGTTCCTGTGGCGTGTTCTGCACCGCCTTTGGGTATTCTGACTCAGTCTCACTTCTCTGCTGCTCCACCGCACACCAGACGGCCCGGGTCCTAGGGGACCTCTGCCAAGTCGGAGATAACTGGAAGGGTTCTCACCCTGCCGCACCTCCTGGTTCTTCCCTGCCAGCAGCGTGTCCTTTGGGCACGTCAGCTCCACGCAGAGGGCAGGAGCTGCTGCAAGGGGACGTTGCTTTGCGTTTCACAGAGGAGACCATAATCAGCAGAATGAGAAGTCATTAATCACGCCGCACTGTTTGTGTCTCTGGTTCAGGCAATATTTTGATACGTCCTCGCAGAGGCGAAAACACCCTGAGAATTCCTTTCCAGCTTCTGCCACTTGAAAGCATTTGCTGCACTTGCTGTAGCTTCATTTGACAAGTATAGGAAAAAAAGATTCAAAGCACGGTTCAGCAGCTCTCCGAATTTAATTAAACACACTCCGATTACATTATTAGCTTTTCCTAAGTCAGGGGAGGTCCAACAAACAGATCGATGCCTGCAAAGCCTGGGAGCTGCTCACAGACGTAGCTGAACTACGGAGGATGACAAACGTCTTGATGCCTAAATCTCCCCCAGTGTTTCTCTCAACATGCACGTGCTTCTGATTTTTTCCAGGGGGGAAGCAGGAAGACAAGCGTTTGTCAGTGCTAAAAGTTCTGTTTAATATAAACTTGACTACAAAGTCCAAAACAAGCCAATTATATTTTCTGGGAAATTATTTTTCTTCCTGTACCCAAAGTAATTACTGACACTTGTATGATAGAACCACCTCGGGTTTTTTCCTTTCTTTTAAAGGAGGTAAGAAACAGCCTTTCCCCTTGACAACACATGGCAAATATTTTTCTCTCTCTGGTTCTAGAGTAATTTTGCAAAGCTGGTCTTAGAAGGGCTGTTATCACTTATTCCCACCCCAGCATCACACAGAGTTTAGTTTTCTGGTTCATTCATATTCAGACAATAATGGTTTTATTTCTAAGCAAAAAGAAGAACCAAATACGAGAATTACAGGATCTTATTACAATGGCCGCTTTCCAGGGTCGTTCAAGAAAAGCAACAAATTCCTAAACAATTCTCCGTAAGCAGCAATGTTGACTCTTTGATATGTTAAATATGTCTCTGTAGCTTTATAACAACATCTCTCCATGAGTAAATCTCTTAAGCATTTACTGACATCCTATTCGAATCATTTCAAGTTAAAAACTTGCTTATACAAGCAGTAAGGAGCTCGAGTTGTAGTTAAGCAAAATATTGAAGGTTTGGCATTAGGAAAAATGTTTCCAAGATTTTAAATCAGCAGATAACTCATAATTAAATCCTATTTTATCATATATCATAATCTATATTTTAAAAAGGATATCAGTAATGCCATTTAATTTTCAGTCTGCATGGTCACTTGTAGCTGACTGTTGTTGTTTTGCCAAGACAGTGAGGACTAATGAACGCACAATTTCTGGCTCTGTTCCTGATATGCTGAATAAGCTTCATCAAAAGATGTCAAATTTTCTAATGTTACCTTTCCTTCTATAGAAGAAAAAGCCCCATAGCACTTCACTTAATAAGAAGCCATCTAAGTTCTTGCTTTTTGAACTGTCTTTGGGAGGTAGCCTTGCAAGTCTGTATCAGTATATATTTAACGGCTCCCCATGAGACCCTTGCCAGTGTTCACTGATGTAAGAAGAAAGCTTTCCTTAAACTTCTATGAATTTTACATGCATTCCACGAGACAGAACAGTGTGGAAAGTTTGATTTTCTAAAGGTTTCAAAGGAGAAGGGGGAACTCAATACGTTATATCATTGTTAAGACTTAGTTGGAATGCAGTAAACTAAGCAATCAGACTTTTCACGTACTCTGACTTATCAAATGGTGTGATTTTCTTGCTATTTGAAACCCCTTTTGATGACCTGCTAGATATGACTGTTATTTGGCTAGCTAATCTTGAATTGGAAGTCCTGGAGGAAGCAGTTTCCCTCTATCACCTGACACCAGTCCTCTTGCTTGCCTCTCCGGCTGTAAATGGGAAGACAACACTCGTGTAATAAAGTAGATGAATTGATTTCTGGTAGAACATCCATGTAACTGCATGACACCATATATTCTGTCAGACTTGTTCCTGCAGGAATCAGGCTTTGAGTCATAAATTTTCCAAGATAGAACAGAATCTTATTTACTTTTTCCAGTGTTTAAGTTTCTTTGGTTACCTGCAATTTCTCACTGCCTCTGCCTTAACACTCTGTGTATTTTCCATTTTAGGTTCTTTCTTTCCTGCAATCAAACCCCCGGACACACTTTTTAAAATAACATTTTGGCTTGGATATTTGAACAGCTGCATCAACCCCATAATCTATCCATGCTCAAGTCAAGAGTTTAAGAAAGCGTTCCAAAATGTCCTGAGAGCACAGTGCCTCCCAAGGAAGCAAGCAGCAAAGAAGCAATCCCCAAGTTTCAACCTCAACCATCCCACCAGCCAAAGCACGGAGAGCAGCAAAGGTGTGGTCCGCATCCCTGTCGGCTCAGGAGAAACCTTCTACAAGATTTCCAAGTCAGACGGGGTCTGCGAATGGAAGATTTTCTCCGCTGTGCAAAGCATGCCTGCAAAAAATGCGGTTTCTAAAGACTGTACTGCTGCCAAAGCAAAAAGTAAAGGTTTCCTCCAGGAATGCTGCTGTGCAGGCACTTCAGGGAACCTTGTCCATGAAAACTGCAAAGTGTCAACCATTAAAATACACACCATCTCCCTCAGTGAAAATGGGGAGGACGTCTAAAGGACTGACTGCACCCAGCAGCGTAGACTGGCAAACTCGTGGCTCTGCTAATGGGAAGTCATTCTTTTTATCGGGAAGTAGAAGTAGATGCTACAACAGTTGAAAGGATCCAGGTGAAACAGATAGCATACTGTAAAACAGGGCCAAAGCTTTTGAGGTGTGATGTCTTTGAGAGCTGATAGCCTCAGCAAAGCCCCTTAATGATGGTGAATGGCTTCAGTGGATGGTGAACACCCTATGGTCTCCCGAGAGACTGGCCTCTGCAAGTCATTTGCCTGCCATCTAAAGGCGTTGCTTTTCACTGTATTCCCCTGTTCCAAAGTTTCTAATTTAGGTACAACGGGGGAAAAAGAGCAAGCTACAAAGACCTCATGCTGATTTCAGCATGGACACTTTCAGACAGCTCTACTTTTAGAGCTATTTGGTGATTACACCTGCCCTCCCAAAAAGCTAAACCTCAGATTCAACAGCCAGGAGGTTGGGAGGCTCAGGTCTTGGGACAGTGTTTACAGATCTCTGCTTACTTTCCCTTAAGGGACTGTGGACAAGAATGTTTTCCTACCATGTCTTGCCTCTTTTGTTCATGTCCAGGTCCTGGCTCGGTGAGGTCCTGCACACCTTGTTGAAGAGAACAGGCAGCTCTTGAGATTTGCATCTTCAGCTGGGCAGCCTCATTGGTCCTCATGCCTGGGCTGCGCCAGGTGGAGATTTGGTCTTCTGGAATGCCCTCAAGGCTGCTTGTCCTCAGCCTTTCTGGACAGGCAGTCAGGTCAGCTCACAGGGCACCGCAAAAATCATTCTCTTGGCTCTTGCCCTGCTGGAGTCGCTCTAAGCTTCCCTTTGTACTGTGGATTTCAGTAAACTCCATTGCCAAGGGAAACTTGATCCAAGTGGCTGCACTCCAGCCAGCTTCAGAGACCAACCAGAACTTTTCTTTTTTGTACAACCAACCTCCCAAATCCCAAACAAAAACAAATGAAAATTTGCATGCATCCTAGGTTTCTTTGGAAGGTCTCTGCATTTTGATGCGGGTCTAATAAAATTAAAAACTAGGTAAGTCACCATAAAAAATGGCTCAAAGAGGTAATGTTCACTCATCCATTTGTTTCCCTTGTTCTGAGTCCAGCAGGGACCTGCTTAAAAACTCACTAACTCCTTGCTCAGGTGCTTGGTAGTCATACCAGTGCCACAGTCACTGGAAAAGCTGCAGACATTTTGCTGTTATGCTACATTCCTCTTCTGACTCCTTCAATATCAATTGCTCCAAGCTCTCTATGAGATCCTGGGTACCCCAGAGTCAGGAACTTTACCCTCGTTCTGAGCAGCGGGAGTTAAGCATGTTAAATGGCTTAAGGACATACATCCCCATGAGAAAGGGCTGTCCTTTGGGAATTTGGGAGAAAAGCATTTGGAAGCATGTTATATTTTAATGTAGCTAATCCAAATAAATAAATAAATGAGCTGTTCAGCATCTGGAAGAAATAGTGGGAGGAATTCTCTGTACAATATTAGAAATAAGCAGCTCTTGACATAACTCCTCCTGCGCCTGCCAAGTAAGAATTCAGCTTCTTGAAACAACACTCATGTCTCAGTGTCAGCTCCTGTGCTGAGTATCTACTGGCTTGAAAAGGGAAAGGGCTTAATATAAGGTTAGCTTTTACAGAGTAGGGCCTTGGAAGGACACCCTGATACTATTGACGAGGCATCATTGTTTGTTCATCTCTCATTCAGCATTAAGTCCCCAACGTCAAGAGACTTTCAGTCTCCTGTGTCTTTTATTTATGCATAAATGAGATTTCTTTCTACCTGCAAACACATATGTGCAGTGAGAACATTATCGGACAATTTGCGATAGTAAAACCTGATTGTTGGAAATCTTGCAGTACTGTTGCTTTGCACAGTCCTGGAAGCAGAAAGCAACCTCAAAATTTAAATGCACTTCACATCTATACATGGCCAGGATGCTAATCAAGCACTGCCACTCTAAATAAATGCTGAGACCAAAGTGAAAGAAGAGATTAGATGGACCTAAACCTGAGTTTTGTGTCCACAATTCACAGAGGCAGAACAAGCCAGCTAATTTTCCCCCTACGTTTGTCCTTATTCTCAGCGCATTAAAATTATTGCGTAACATCAGTACACCTAGGAAACCTACGACAAAGTGCCCATTTACAGATCTTGCAGGATCAAAAGTAAAATCTGTAAAAGCAGGACTCATGTCTTTGGGCAGATTCAGTAGTATTGACTCAGATGGCACCAGACTGATGAAGCTACATCGGAAAACAAGAAAGGTGTAAAAGACCTGGTAAAGTTGGCATCTTTTTTCTGGTGTAATGACCAAGAACACTTCAGGTCCCATATGCACTGGTAAATTTTCCTTGTGGCACTTGCTGCCTCAGACGTATGTCTTATAGGTGTTTCTAGGTGCTAATATGTGAGCTCGAGCCGAGGGCTTGCTTCTCCAGCCTTCAGACAGATGAGGTTGTGGTGATAGGGAAAACAAAGCTAACAGTTCTCAACTCAGCCTGTAGTGGTCCTGAAGACACTGAGAGACACTTGAATTTGGAAGCACAATAGTTTCCAGACCATTAAGCTTTTGTTGTGTTTGGTGGGCCAGTGAATGACGCTGTCTACCTCTTCTTATACTGGGAAAATTAAATACCTAGCTTAGCTGATTAGCTGAAGCAAATCGTTATTTATTCTCCCACGTGAATGCCGCATAAGAAAGATACAGAATGTCTCAAACAGGTTAAAATTAGAGAAACATTCAAATCAAATCCCTAGACCCAAACCCTTATTTATTTCCAAAAGTGTGCACTCATGGACAGCAAATATGTAGTATTATCCCATTTTTAGTTTAAATTAGAAACCCACCCACTCCTTAAACCTTTTCATAGGGATTCTCAATAAAGTCTAGAATTTTAAGCCACAAGTGTTGAAATACCATGAAAAAATATTCTCATGGTACTTCAAGCCAAGACCAGAAGCACAAAAGCTGGAAATCTCATAAGAAAGTCACATGAGGCTCCTGGCCGAGGTTTTCAGTCTCACGGGGTTCAAATACGTGGGACGTTTATTTGAAGAAAACCTGAACTCTGAAACATTTTGAAAAATACCCGTTACATTGAGTAAAACTAGCAAGACAGAAAATCTTTACCGCACGCACTTGCTGCTCGACTCTATCTGTATATTTATTTTATAACTTGAAACAATAAGGTCATTTGTGCCATCTCTCCTTTGGAGCTAGGCGATTTACAGAGGGTCTCGCCAATAATTTTCAATTTTGTTGAGGTTTCACAGTATTAAGCAAGGGGTTGTTGTGGAGCTACACACGGGCTGACACAAATGGATTAGTCATTTTATTCCAGAGCAATTCTGAAGCAGCAATATAATATGAATCTGTAAGATCAGGATGAATAAGCCGTCATGCTCGTGGCAGCATCTGGACAGACAGAGGTTAAAACAATGAAGTCTCAGTGTCATCGTCATGCTTTTTTTCTGTGATCAGCGAGATGCTAAAGGACTTCTCTTTGTCCAGCGATTCTGAAAAGCACTCAGCATCAGGCAAGCCTGGCCTCAGCCACACCTCTGCTGCTGTCACATTTGCCAGCAAAAACAAATACATAATTCCTTTGGCTCAGTCAGAGAATTTCTGCATGAAAACTGCCCTGTTCCCCCGTTGCAAGCAGGGTCATATGCACTTGTCATCTTGATAGACATTTGGACTGACATGCCTCAAAAACCATAAAAGGAGCTCTAGGGGGAAAAAAAAATAATAAAAGGAGTGCAGATTTAAGCAGCCCATATTTTTCTGTTATTTAAAGTGAACTTGGCACTGGTAAAAGAGCTGCAGCCACAGAGGCTGAATGTATCTGTCTTTCTAAAAAGCACTAGCAGTACAAGAGATTTCCCAGTGGCTTGCCATCTATCATCACTTGTAAAATCTTTCTCCAATCAGGACTCTGTTGTCTGAAGTACTGTAGGAGCACAGAACAGAGAGGAGGAGGTGGTCAGATGGGAAGTAAGAACACACTGGAGTGCCATAATTTTCCCCTCAAAGCCCCATCCAGTGGACCACACTGACCCCTCAACTGACGTGTCCTGACTGAAATCTTTGAGGGATGGGTATGACATCCCACCATCCCCTCTGTTCAGTATTTTCTGAGAGTAACAGCCAAGATTTCCATCTTGAGTGGAGCAGATAGTCTCTGCTGCAAAGAGTTGAGAGCTGCCAGCATCAGGGAGATGACTTCTAATTTACACAGGTTGAGGCTAAGCAGATCACCCATCTCTCTTCCTCATAGGGCAGGGAAAGTTCAGTATTCCACTTTCCACAGTTAATGTTCATTCACTTTTACTGTTTTATGTTTTGAGGGCTTCAGGAACTCTGTAAGATTATTCAAATCCCAAATACTTAAGATCTGCTCACTATCCAAATAAATGGCTTTTTTTTTTTCCTTCAAATTTTGCTCCGACATGTCCAAGGATAAATTATGTATTGTGTAAAAGAATATTGTCCTTTGCTGGACTTCAATGTCTTGAAAATCCATAGCATTGACAGAGGAAAGATTAAGCTAGGAATATTTCTCATGTTTCTACTCATCAGTCAGCAAACGGATTTCACAAAGCTCCTTCAGTCTTATTTGCAAGATTTCCCTGCCCGAGTTTTTCGATTTTCTGAAAGAGAAGAGTTTCAGACTGGAGTATTGCATACCAATCGAAGCCAGATCTTACTGCTTTAGTAAAGTGGAAGCTGCTTAGTTTTGAGATGCTTGTTGGCCTCACATTTGAATGGGTTTTTATCAGGAACTCCATTTTAAAATAAAGCTACTAAGGCACAGAATAACTCAGTGATTTGCTCAAGGAAGATTTCAGCTGTCCCATGGTGAATCCATGCCTGGTAGTTAACTCCACATCCTACTCAGAGATACCTTTATCCTCTTTCCTCTTCTAATATTGTTCGGATGAGCAAGACAATGCTGAAAACCACCTGAATAGGACAGGCTGTTGGCACCTATTATTTTTGGATCATTGCATCTGACAGCAGAGCCAAAGAGAAAAGACAGTCGGTCTTCAAGATGTTGCACTAAGCTCAAGGCATATTTGGGACCTGCACCATGCAGTGTCATCCTTCGCCAGAAGGAAAAGGTATCGAAGTGCTCATGAGAGAACTGTTGCAATGAGGCAGCTTTGTGTATCTGCTCTCTGTCTGCTTGCTGCATTCCTCATACCTGCTTCCCTTCTGCACAGAGCCTCTAAGTCTCACCAGCATATCAGCCATTGTTTCCCAAGAAGCCCAAGGGTCAACTAGCACTTTCTATGAATGAATCGATCCAATATTTATTCTGTATCTTGCCTAATTATAATGAGACTCATAGGGAGAAGGTTAGACTGTCTGGCCAGACTAATCCTGTCCTTTTCTATCAGTGCACATAAGTAAACTGAACCTTCTCCGTCTGTAAAAGGGAGCTAATCCATAAGTGTGATCAACTACTTTTTGAAGGTGCTGCCAAGCAGATTGTTTACTATATGACAGTATTATGAAAATCCAAGGCGCTACCAAGATAGCTTGAGGTGCATTAAAATAAAGATCTTCCACCCAGCTTGATAAATGTAATTGGATCACTTATTTCCCAGGAAGAGATTAAACGTTTGTATTAGGGATTCAAGTAAAATGCCACGCCTTCTACGCAGAGCACGCTGTGTATTTCTCACGCTGAGAGAGGAGGAGAAAAATAGCAAAAGTAAGCTAAGGGGAAAGAAATTGCTGAAGAGGACAGCTATATATTGCAAGAAATTATCATGTAAGAAGTAACACATCTTTTAGTTCCACAACACGCTCAAAGATCTAGTTAATGCAGATTACTGTTTGTTATACTGAGCTCAAACCCAGGCCGAGAAATACCCTCTCCTTCAGCATCACAATAACATTAAGATCCTTTTCAGAGTCAGAAGTGTCCAAGTGTTAAGTGTTAGTACCGAAAAGCAGAAACAATTTTCCAGGACTCATTGTCTCGGACTGAATGACAAGACCTTGTATTGATCCGAATTTCTGTGATCTGCAAAAACTCGGTCCTTGTAAACCATTTTCTGAAGCAAGAAAACACAAACCTAGTCAGCATTTCAGCATTTTTCCACTTAAAAAGCAATTCCACTCAGCTAATGATCACAGCATCATTGTTCCGCGATACAAAACCTTCGCTGAATACTCAGTTCTACTTACAGATGTTCTGGTTGTGGGAATTGTATGCAGGCTGGTTTGGGCTTTTTTTGCTCTGCCAGCCTTTCGTTGCAAAAACGTTTCATTTTTCTTCTGCCTGCTGCAGCATTTTACCTGCATGTTGTAGAAGTTTGGCTGCCGGTGATTTTTAAAGATGTTTTCTTGAAATGGGCACTGCATTTTCTGAACGTCATATCCCAATGTCATTGAATTTTCTACGTGCTGTTTTTAAAGGCCCATTGGTTATTGTACAACATGTTTGAACCATCATGCTGGTCATTTTCTTGAACAAAACTGAATGTATATGAAATATTGCTAGGTGAACAAATAAATTATTGGGGGGAATGTGCACTTTGTGACATGTGAGCTACAAGTCTGCTTGGGGTTTGTTTTTTTTCCCCTTTTTTTTCCCCCAAAAAACAAGTATTTATACAAATGTGACTTTTCCCTTTCAACAAACATTTCAGGCAGAGGGTCAGGTGGAGATTCCTACCAACAGTGCTGAGCTCAGTGGGGGTTAGTGGGAGTAAGGTACAAGGAGAATAAAGTAATTGAATTTGTGTTTCTGCTGTAAAAAGTTAAAGTTCTGAAACATTTTTGAAAGGAGGTCGAGAAGTTCATTTGGGCCCCAAATCCTTACCATGCTCATTCGGTTTGCTTACAGTAAAACATCATGTCCCAGATGAAATCCAGCCCATTTTGCTGTATTCCTTATAAACAAACACTAAGAGAACAATCCCTGTCAACCCAAGAATGTAAATCCTCTTTGGGAAAGACAGTGCTGAATGATTATTTTCCATGATTTATAAAGGGAGAACTGAGACATAGAGAAGGAAAGACAGATTTCCAAAACAGCTGATACTCTAGGAACCTGGAAAGCCCGAGCTGTAGCTGTCACTGGTGAAACCTTCAAAAATTTCATCCTAGGTCTCAGGGAAACTCTGGAGAAAAACTGTAATTAAAAAAGAAAACCACAAAAAAAAAACCCACAACAACAACAACAACAAAAAAACAGTTGCCCTGCTGCATCTTTTACAGGTCTGCTCTTCCTCTGGTTTACAACATGCATTTACCCTCTATTACTCTGTGCCGCAGTAGAGCTTGGGAGGTTCAGCTAACGACTGAAATTTGGTCCTTAACTGACACAACCCTCGCTCTGAAGAATACCCATCTAAACTTTGGTGGAGTCCCCATCCCTGGGGGTGTTTAAGGAAAGGCTGGATGTGGTACTTAGGGACATGGTTTAGTGGGGAATAGGTGGTGGGGGGACGGTTGGACTAGATGATCCTTGAGGTCTCTTCCAACCTTAATGATTCCATGATTCTATGAATTCTATGATTCTATGAAACTTATGAGTGGACATGAAAAACGTCGTGGCTATAAGTAACAGCTTGGAGTGAGAATGCCTTTTTGATCACTAGATTTACTGTCAGATAAAAGAAGTGGAGTTATTTTTATTCAATAGTAGGAAAGCTGTGCAGGAAATGTGCATTTTTGCTTGGCTTTATAAAATAAATCCTGTTAAGGTTACGTAGGACTGTGTCAGTCTGTCTTAGTAACGTGTCCATAGGTCCTTCCCCTCTTTCAGGACACTCTCTTGCTGTGAACCTGCCAGGTGAGGAGAGGAAGGAGCTTTCTAACACATCGGATGAGGATTTTATTTTCCTAACGGGGTCATGATTTTCTGACCTTAGGCAAGTCAATCCATTTCCGCTGTATCTAAACTCCCCTTTGCACAATGGATGTGATATATCCCAACTGTCCCAGGAACGTTGAACCTCATAAAATAACATTGATGATTTTGAAAGCCTGACATATGACAGGAAAGAAATAAAACCCCTTGGGTGCATTTGTTTCCTTTAATTACGGCTACATCAATTTGGCAAATTCTGCCTGTGCTTTTTCTTGGATAAACTTCCTACCCCCTTCAGCTCCTCAGAGGTCTTTGCCAGTTTCTCAACAGCTTCTGGCCACTCAGCCTCATCAATAAATTGCCCCGTCACATCCTTTTTGTAATGCCCAAGGTACGACAGAGTTCTTGCTGCTCTGCTAGTGGCGCAGTGAAAAAGAACCACAAGGTTTCTACTTCTGTCTGCCTAAAACGTGAAGGCAAAAGGTACAACTTTTACTCATACCCTGACCATGGGCCAGTACAGTTAAATCCTTCAGTACCATGAAGTTCTGCTCAGGACCATTTCAGAGGCTACTGGGGGTTATTTCTCTGATTTGAGCCATCAGGGTGAAATATCACATACAGGAGGCTCCACGAGATCCTTGATTTCCTCCAAAAGTACATAATCAAGAGAAAAACTGACATTTCCCTTTTCCCTACCTCTGTTCTACCATAATGTCTGTGCTCAGCATTACAAATAAAGTTTAATCAAATAAAGTAAAAAATTCTGTTTTATGTGAGATACACCAACAAATCCCAGAGCAACTGTGGATTTCCTCACCAGTACAAGATACAGTATTATAGATGCCACAGTAGTTAAAACACCCTAAATACTGTTCATACAGTACACTTCAGTCAAGTATCTCCAAGTGCTTTTAGAAACATTTCATAATTAAGCCTTTCCAATAAAGAAACTGCATTATACATATACCTTTAAAGGTTCCCAAGCTGTTTCATTAACTTAACATAATGTTAAACTAACTATATGAAAAGGTAAGGTCACAGAATCATAGCATCCCTAAGGCTGGAAAGGACCTCTGAGATCATCAAGTCCAACCGTCAACCCAACACCACCATGCCTACTAAACCTTGTCCTGGAGTGCCACATCTATACATTTTTTTCATGTCTCCAGGGACGGCGATTCAACCACCTCTCTGGGCAGTCTGTTCCAACACCTCACTACTCTTTCTGTGAAGAAGTTTTTCCTAATATCCAGCCTAAACCTGCCCTGATGCAACTTGAGGCCATTCCCTCTTGTCCTGTTGCTTACTACTTGGAAGAAATNGGGCCCAAAACTGGACACAGTACTCGAGGTGCGGCCTCACCAGAGACGAGTACAGAGGGACAATCACTTCCCCACTCCTGCTGGCCACACCATTCCTGATGCAGGCCAGGATGCCGTTGGCTCTCTTGGCCACCTGGGCACACTGCTGGCTCATGTTCAGCCGGCTGTCAACCAGTACCCCCAGGTCCTTCTCTGCCAGGCAGCTCTCCAGCCACTCTGTCCCCAGCCTGTAGCGCTGCCTGGGGTTTTCGCAACCAAAGTGCAGAACCCGGCACTTGGCCTTATTAAACCTCATACAGTTGGCCTCGGCCCATCGATCCAACCTGTCCAGATCTCTCTGAGTCTCATCCTCCACTCTGGTGTGAAAGGAAGCATCTGGTTTAGTATCCACATTAACAGCACGGTCTAGCTTTGATGAGAAAACAGCTATTTCCTTCACCAGTGAGCACTTCAAGGGAAAGGCAAGTGGCAGAATATCACTGCCCAAATAGGACTTTGGCCAAAGCAACACAGACATCACAAGAGCTTTTTTTCCTGTCTGAATGCAGTATTTAATAACCCATGGACAGGTAATGCTAATGGGACTGCTTCATCTCCCAGAGAAATTCTGCTGCTGCTCTCAAGAACTATTGAGGGTGTTTTGGTTGTTTTTTCATAAAGATTCAGGCCCTGTGAGAAATTTTCTGACAGTTTTAATCATGGTCCCCTGCAGGATAAAAATCTTGGTGCTGCAGCTTTTGTTTTGTTATTCTAGCTGCAGGCAAAGGTCAGAGTATTCAGGAGATTTATCGAGGTTCGAACACTTTTACAGCAATCAGTGACACTGCGCCAGCAGTTACAGGAGAAGTGAGAGCCAGAAAACATCCAGCTTTTCTTTCAGCTTGTTATTGGCTTAACGCTATCATAGTTCTTACAGTAAGCTTCTGCTGTTCATTAAAGTGGTGAGTCAAACAGGTATTTGTTTAAATCGAGTAGTTCGTGTGACGCAATTACCAGCCGTTGATCTTTATCAGAAAGCTGCAAAATTGACCGGATGACTTTGGGGAAACGTCTTTTTTCTCCCCGATACCAAGCCTAATGTTGCTCTCCAGATTCGGCCTGAGCATGCAGCTGACATTATCTTTTGTATGGAGGAGATCAATTCAGAGCAGCTATATGGACAGGCTACCAGTGATCTGTTGCTGTTCGCTTAGTTTATTGCTGTAAGGACGAGCTCCATAAAGGATAGATTCCCAGACGTAATTAGAAGTGGCCCTGTTAATATCATAATCTATCTCCCAAAGTAAGGAGAACCTGCAGAAAATGCATCAGAGAGAGGGGTAAGAAATTCTGCATAAACATTTCTAAGAGTTTAACTGAAATCATGGCTTGGGCTTGTACACAACAGAGGAGATGTAAGAAATAAGCAGTAGGATTGAATTTCAGCTGAGGATCGTACCCAAACACACTTCCACACGGCAGCACATCTTTTAGCTTTTACAGTTTGTTATAATTGAAGTGCTCTGTTTTGTTTTCAAGAGAACACAGTACATGATGAATAGAATCTTTCTGGGTATGTTTTCTTTTTCTTTTGCATTTTCTTCCTGACATATTTTGGCAGAAAAGAGGAAAAAAAGAAATGGGGAAAAAAAAAAAACATGCCTCCCATATCCAGAAAAATGAAGGGCTGATCCTGTTTCCCCTTAACCCAATTAAAAATATGTATCGAAGCAGATCCAGCATTCCTTACCCATATTGAACAGTCAGTCACCAAAGAACCCCAGTAGCTCTGGTGGGACAGCTCGTCAGTGGGTTACCTTTGGCTCCTTACCACACAGCAAAAGTATGACTCCTCATTGCAGACCAAATCTCACAAAAGCAAGTGCAACAAATCAGTGTTACAGGCTGAAAGTTGTGCGTTCAGTCTCACACACAATCCCTGGAGGCAAAGGAGTAGCAACACTAGTTTTTAGAAGCATGAGCAAAGAAATGCTTGCAGATCCAAGAGTACCGACAGTCAAACTGATGGTCTTCACACATCATACTGCTGTCTTCCCAAGAATACAAGGGGGGGAAAGCCCATTTATGTAACACTGAGTTGAGGATCCTGGGATGTATTAAAAAAAGCATGGCCAGCAGGTCGAGGGAGGTGATCCTCCCCCTCTACTCTGCCCTAGTGAGACCCCACCTGGAGTAATGTGTCCTGTTCTGGGCTCCCCAGCTCAAGAAAGACACGGATCTCCTGGAGAGAGACCAGCGGAGGGCAACAAAGATGATAAGAGGCCTGGAGCATCTTCCCTATGAGGAGAGGCTGAGAGACTTGCGTCTCTTCAGCCTGGAGAAGAGAAGACTGAGAGGGGATCTGATCAGTGTTTATAAATATCTAAACTGGGAGGCATTTGGACGAGGCCAAACTCTTTTCAGTGGTGGGCAGTGAGAGAACAAGGGGCAATGGCCAAAAACTGGAACACAGGGAGTTCAGCCCAAACATGAGAAAGAACTTCTTCACAGTGAGGATGATGGAGCACTGGAACAGGCTGCCCAGAGAGAGTGTGGAGTCTCCTCCTCTGGAGATATTCAAGACCCATCTGGACGCCCACCTGTGCAGCCTGGTGTAGGGCACCTGCTTTGGCACAGGCGTTGGACTTGATGGTCTCTAGAGGTCCCTTCCAACTCCTACCAATCTGTGATTCTGTGATCTTCTGTTACTTGTTAGTATAAACTCACCCCTTCTTTATATGGGGTGTAGCATCACCTCCTAGACAAAGCCCTGAGACCTCAGGAACAACTAATGTCACTGGGAACCCACTGGATGTAAAACTGAGCACAATTAGATCTAATAAGTAATAAAATTAGCACAAGCAAATGATTATCCAGATCTACATGTTTTGCTCCCCACTTGTCTTATGTGCAACACAGAAGTAAAGGTCTGTGATGTTACTGGTAGTGCCAAGACAGCACTTGCGTTCCCTTGGCACAGCAGTATGTCGGGATGCCAGTCAACTACCCATCCGTAGATCTGCTGGCTCAAAGGAGCAGTCTGGATATACAAACTACAATGGTTGCTTTGTACCTCCAAAGAGGAGAAAACGATACCGTTTCATCGGTGTAGCGCTTGGTCTGAAACCAACTCAGCATCCTGTTATCTTGCATGTGTATGTATGTCCTTGTGTATACACATATACACACAAGACCATGTCTAACCTTAGCCCAGAGCCCCCCTTCAATGTCTGAAGGCATCTTCACAGTTGAGACTGATTAAAACACACTGGGGGAGGGAGAATACAGTCTGAAAGGAGTAGAAATCTATCAGCTGATCTAAAGACTTGTTTTAGAAACTTGAGCTCTCTGAGATTTATTTTCAAATGGAAAAACGTACCCTCAACTTATTGACCAAAAGTAAGAGCACATACCTGATTTTGCAGATTCCTAACTTGTTTCTTCACTCCTTCATGTATCTATTGCAAAGCAAAGGGAGAAAAGTGTCAGAGGGCTTCATTAAATAGCTCATCTGTTGCTGGTTTCCTTGCTATGGGCAGCCATACACTCACATTCGCACCAGGCGCTGCACTTCACCTCCCTCACCCCAACACACACCTGATTTTCCTTTCAGCAGCTGATCCCTACTGATGGAGCTGGCCAAGGCTATGGAAAACAGGGCTTTTCACAGCTGCATCCTGCTTCCTCGCTGAGCAACAGGTCCTCTGCTGACTAACGCTGAGGAGACAGCATTGACACGTCTCATTTTTCTTCATCAGTTACACGTGCTTAAGCTCACAGAAAGCAGGGGTCTCCAGGAGAACATCTAGGGTGAGACAGGCTGCGTTATATATATATAACATATATAGTGTTAGTCCTGACCTACATGGTGGAGAGGGGAGCTGCCAGCTGGGAATTAACGCATGCTGATGAACGGGCAGAAGCCAGCCTCTGTCCAGTTTTCATGTTAACCTACCCAGTTTTCGTGTTAACCTACCCAGCAGCAATCATTTAAAGGAGTTAAGTGTATATGAACACAGTACAATATTTCCTTCCTTTCAAATATCTCTCAAATACTCCTGAGTTTTTAAACATAACAGACCAGCTCCTCAGGGTTGCAAACTGGAGAAATTCCTCTTGCACTCAATGAAATCCATGGCAGTATTTCAGCCCACCTAAAGCTCTGCTATACCAGAGGTTTTCTGGTTTACTGGTTGGGTTGTTTTTTTTTAACCACTGAATTGTCTTTTTTATTAAAATTCACAATTGCACTGTGCAGTTTGGTGTTGACATAAAGCTGAAGAGCTGCTGCCTGTTCCTTTATTGGTCTTTTTTTTCTCATTATAGCCACTGAGATGGAGGTAGCTGGCAGAAAATGAAACCTTCATGACAAGATAGTTTTTTGCTAACACTACCTACCTTCAGTTGTGATGCTTCTTTATCATCAAATTGCTGCTGGAAATCACACTGAGCTACTTCAAGATGAAACATTTACTATTTATTAGTCAATCAAGTAACACTATCGATGTTTATTGGCCCCATACCTCTTAAACCAAATATCCCACATGTTGGCAGCTCCCATGATTTATCCTTGAGAGAGACCGTGCTATCTGAACTCCAGCTCAGGGACTCCAAAATGCTACTTCAGTTTCAGGAATGTTCTGCATTTCCCTCAAGAGTCATAAAAATCTCAAACTAATAGTGCTATATCCGGAGATGTCGTGGAGGAGGGGGCAGGCAGGAAGAATATTACCAGGGAGTCTTAAGTTTTAAAAGCATCTCTTTCCTTGAGCACTTGTAAAAGGGAGGACAAACCAAATCTGTTGGTTGCAGGCGGTATTGTTAAATCCAGGCGTCATTAATCACTCCCCCCAAAAAGGTCAAAGAGACCAAACCCCTCCTAACATTTTATTTATTTAGTTCTAATCCTAAGAATTAGAGAAAATCAGTTGTTTTGGGAAAGGGAAGAACCTCTTTCATGGCTTTTGTAGTCTGAGGATACTATTCAGATGCATCTGAACTCCAAAGGGATGATGTAAAGGTGATCTTCTGGAGAGCTGCTTCCCTTTCTGAATAACAGTACTTCTGAAAGAGATGTTCTGGTGTGCAGGGAGGAGACAGCCAACACTATAAAGAGAATCATGGAATCCCAGGTTGGTAGGGGTTGGAAGGGACCTCTAGAGATCATGGAGTCCAACCCCGCTGCCAAAGCAGGCGCCCTACACCAGGCTGCACAGGTAGGCATCCAGATGGGTCTTGAATATCTCCAGAGGAAGAGACTCCACACTCTCTCTGGGCAGCGTGTTAAGGCGCAACCTTTTCCCCCAAGCACACACAAAACCTACAGCTTCTTCCTTGTATTCAAGCTTTTAAGTCCTCGCACCCACTGTGGATTTTTTAACATATTGCGGATTTTTTGCAGAAATCAGCCTTTCAGCATATATTATGTTATCCAGTGTGTCAACCAACCTCTAAGAAATAACATCTTCTCAAAAATCCTGCGAGAGGCTCTCTGAAATGGCTCAGAGATGGAAGGGGTTTATTTGGTTTGGGGGTGATGTTATTGTTGTTGTTATTATTACTACTACTGCTACATTGGCCTTACATTTCTCTACACTCTTAGAAAACTGTTTCTCTTTTCCAGTTTCAGTATTCCCAATCCAGAATCCCATCACGGCATAATCACAGGGAAAAAGATCTCTTCAATCTGGATGTTTTTCGGTACTTACTTCAGGCCCCACCGCATTTAATCACCAGACTCTTTGTGTTTCTACTGTTCTACCTGTCTTTTGTCCACTCCAGACTCATTGCTATTACTTACCTACTTCAAGAAAGGCATTTTGCTGCTACCAAATACCACAAAATGTGGAGGCAACGAATTAAAATTACTGTTTGCTTTAACTCACTTGCTGCTGCTCCCGTTAAGGAAAATAATATTTAGAACAGGTTCAGTAAAACAAGCAGCTCGTCTGGTCTCAGGATGTTAAAGCAGAATAGGATTTGCAGGAAAACTTTGAATAACTAGCCCAGGAGGAATTTCCTTCCAAGATTAAGAGAGAACTTGAGTCAGACAGTTCAAGTGCAATAAATCCATGTCCCCAAAAAAGCCTGTGCATTCCCATCTACTGTCTGAATAGTTATGAGAATTTATAAAGTGCATGGCAAATCTGAAAAGCCAAAAACGTGCCAATGCAAAGAAAAAGGAACATGTACTTATTTATGAGCACTGAGTCCAGACCCATAAATTGCCGCTTCCTTTTGCCAAAAGAATAGGTTCCATGTGGTTGTTAGCAAGCTATTTTAAGGCACTTTTATGCCTTTCACTATGTTGTTGCGTCCAAAGAACATTTGATTGGGAATTCAGTTGTCTAATTCTGAATGCATGACACATACCCAAAAAAGAGGCAGTTAAATTAAATTAGAAGGCTTGGTTGGGTTGTTGTTTCATTTGTAACATGCCTGGAGTGTCTGCTGGCTTCACTAGGAAATATCAGAATATAAATCTCATCTCAAGCTATATTTACATATGGATCTGGGCATATTGAAAGGCTTCAGAGGACTTGTGAGCATCACGTTGCCCTTCCTGGTGCTGCAAAGGGCTCATGCCTGAACACTCCAAAATCCCACATTCACATCACTGGGGACCTTTGTTTTGCTGGAAGCTATGTATAAAAATACAGTTCAGCATCACTCGGAAGCAGGTGGCAAACAGCAAATTGGCCAATAAACACCTGCTGCATCCACAGTAGCTGTTCTGGGCACAGTCTGTACAGCCTCGCCATCTTCTGGTCTACCCGGGTCCGCAAGTTTGAAGGTAAAGTTGAGGTAAGAGGATCTGGCAGTGTAGCTGGGAAAAGAAAGCAATGCTGCCCTGATCCATCAAGATGGGAAAAAAAGTCAGGAGGGACAGGGAATTGTCCATGATCTGTTTGCCCTCCCGTTTTGCACCAGTATATTGCTCTGCTGTCTGCTCTGGGACAACTAATGTACACTGGTACTTCAGAGCTGTGAACTTCGCTGCCAGACTTTATTCCTGATCCCACAAGCACTAATGGCAACGTACAGGGAGGGGAATCTACCTTCCTCCTGCTGGAGGCACGTATAGGCTAATAACGGCATCTGTAGGCATCTACCGCTTCTCAGCCTGTTGACTAAGATCAAATGTAGTAGCTGTTCTTATCGGTTAATATCTGATACATCCTTGATGAGAGGATTATATTCTTAAAATTAGGAGTTGGACTCGATGACCCTTATGGGTGCCTTCCAACTCGGGATACTCTATGATTCTATAGGCTCATTCTGAGTAGTACATGCGATGGGTGACTCTGCAAAGATGTGGTGGCAGGCTGGGGAGATCCTGGAGCAAGCGAGGCAGATGCCAGTGGTGGGAAGCAGATTTGGAGAACTTCAGCCTCAGAAACATCAGCAGAAAACGGTTGCATGTACCTGAGAAGGCCGAGGAAATGTTAAGACTGCGATGGTAAAATTAACCCTCACATGAAAGTTTTTTGATCACTGCAGTGAGCTAAGAGTGCAGTCGTCTTACCCTTGTAAGGGTTCCGCAGTTCCTTTGGGATAAATTTTGCTTACTCCAGCAGAGCAAACCCTGCTCGTAAGGTTTTTTGGGCGGATAGCAGGTTGGGAGCGACTTGCCAGTGGGGTACAGCTTCAGCTGCTCTCAACGGGTTAATGCTGGAGACGTGAGAGCCGGAAAAACAGTGCGTCGCCAGAGGAGTTGCGCTGCTTTGCAGCTGCTGGTCTTCTGCCTTCTTCTCCCATGAACTCTGGGAGCTTTAGAAATGCGTTAGCCTAATTGGTGTCATTAATCTAGCTAGAATCATATCATCTTAATTTGTATTGAGGTTAATTTTTGTTTAGGAAAAAAAAATGGCTAGAACTTTGTTTAATGTAGCTATGTATGCCTTTTAAACCAGCTATTTTACTCTAAATGATGAATTAGAGGTATAATTTCCTTTCAGGTTTTGAAAATTAACATCTAATTATTCTTAACCTAAGGGATATTAGCACTTCTTATGAAAGCGAATAGCTAAATTAAGAAGAGAGAACTTCTCAGTAAATGGCAAGGCTGGAATTATTCAAAGACAAAAGAATCAAGCCACAGGAAAAAAAAAAAGATAAAAAACATTTTAAAAAAAAATCAGAAGTCATTTTTTAAGATGACCAGAGAAAAAGGAATCTACCTCTGTCAGATCTGTATTGGTAATGTTATCCAGCAGCTTCCAACCCTGCAGCCTGCGAACAGCTCAGTGTAAGCAGCATGATACAGCCATGGGATTTCCATTCTCTTTGGGAACACTGAGATCTCTTTGAAGAGATTTTTCCCTGTTTTTACTTCATTTAAATAAGTTGATGTCTGGAAGAAAAAGAAGTAGAAACTGGATGTATTTTTTTAATTGGTGAGAGCAAATCACCATCAAGACAGAATTACCAAGCAACATGACAAATTCTCCACCTCCAAAAGGCTTTCAATAAGACTAGATGAGTGTCTCAAGGATGGGAGAGTTCAACCTCAAACTGATGGGCCTGATCTTGGAACTAATCAGGGAATTAAGCAAAGAATCGTAGTTTAAAAAATTACTTCATGTTTAGGAAAGTAAGTGTCTTTGACAACTACAAAACTGCAAATGCTTGTCTTCCTTCTAAGTGTACAAAGGCACAGATCATTTCTCTGGCAGCTATTTCATTATTTCAGACTTTCTCTTCTAATGAGAAGCAGCGTTTTATTTTTCTCTTTTTTCTTAAACCGCAGATTGTTACAGAGAGAGCTGCCGCCACCAGAAATAGGACTGGATGTAGCCTGACAACTCATTACTTGAACCTAATGAATTAACTCTCTTTGGAGAAGGGAAGCAGCACAAGAGGGGCACTTTCCTGGTAGGATCTCCTTATGCTCTCAGGACTCTTCTGTCCTTGCTGTCACTATTGAGGGGTCCCCAGTGAAACGTCCTTGATCTGCATCACGTTAGCTCATTAATTCTCATGTTCAAGCCAGAAAGGAAGCACTTGCCTTCCTCTCTCTGGGCTTTAGATTATTTTTTCTTCCCTTGTATCCTTCCACTGTGAAGGCTTGTCACTGGGAATCCTTTCATCCACACAAAGCCAGTGGGTGAATAATTTCTGGCCCAGAGCAAACACAGATCTATGGCTATGGCATCTGCAGTTTGCCTTATTTCTAAATCGAACTCCTAGGACAGGCCTGAAGCCAAGAGATTTTTCTGAAAATAGGAGTTTCCACTCTCCCCTGATATTGGGTAGCAAACTGCACTTCCAAAGTGGGAGACGTGCTAATATTATCTTCTCAGATGTTCCTGAGCTTTCTCCTAAGCTTCAAATGAAGCAGTTTTAGTGCTAGTGTAAGTTTTGGCAGCCCCGGAGACTGAAATAATCTCAACCCAAAACAGAGGGTGGCCAGGGTAACCAGCGTGTTTCCAACCCATTCCCTTTGGTGACCACCACACGTGTGCTGGCCAGGGGCGTCAGGCAGTGAGGAGGCCGGACGGGCTTGCAGGAGAAGCTCATTCAAGCGATGGCTTCAACACAAATCTTTGTGTTGCAGTTTGGGCACATGCTCCTTTCCTGATTTCTTGATAAACTGGCAGCAATTCCTCCTCCACCTCCTGACTCCACTTCTACTACAGCTTGGAAATGATGAGTCTCCCTGTGGAAATGAGGTCTTGGTGGTCCCTGGGGCTTTTTTTGAACTGCATTTGCACCATGCCGTAGCATCCTCAAGAACCAGGGTGTGAGGAAAAATGCTTTAAAGTCAGTCTAATCTTCTCACACACGCTTCAGGTCCAATTTTTCTATGAGCAGTAATGCTGAAGGAGGCAGTTTGTCTTTTCAGCACAGCCACGCTAAGGGAAGGGATAATTACAGAAGTTTATCTTTTCACTCCGCACCTTATTATTCAAAAGGGGAAGATATTTGCTTAGAAACAGTGCAGTAGGTGGGAAGGAAAACTTCCAGCAAACACTGTGTACTTCAATAGCATCTTTCATCAGCGAACGTGAAAGGGCTTTATAAACATTATTGGCGAGATTTTTTTTTTCCTGAGTATTTCACATTGGCCGAAGATCTCCTCCTCCTGAAGGAAATATACAGTTCTTGCTGTCTCTGGGGCAGCCCAAGGAGCCAGGCAGCTTTTGATATGCTGTCTAAGCCTTATTAAAGGTTTTTAATGTCCATTTCTTCAGCTGTAGAAATTAGAAAATGTGGCTTTGCCCTGAATCATACAATGGGTCAGCAAGGAATTCAGTGCTTTGAACCCAGGAGCATCTTATCTTCACACTTGTGGAAAATATAGCTTCAGAGGTACTCAGACGTAAGAGAGAAAATTTAATCCAGTTCTCTTCATTCCTTCCCCCCTGCGGACTGTGTGGCCGGGGCTGTGCCCATCGCTCCCCTCTTTACCCATTACACCACCAGGTACACACAGCTTTTCAAAGAAAATTTAAAACAAAAATTGCAGGGATTTGGATGACAAACAAGCCATGGCTTGTTCATAACATGGGTATTTAAAAAATAAACTTACGATAAATAAAAAGGGACCATTTAACATCCAAGTGACAAGTTGCAGTAAAACCCGACGTGTATAAATGCCAGGGGTTTTTTTTAGTTTGTAAAAATCTTGTTTCTAAGTTTATATAAAACATCTTGCTGGTTTTGCTGGGGTTTTTTTTAATACTGAAAGACCTCTAGGACCCAGTCCAAAGATCACTGAAATGGATGGAAATACTCTTATTGATTTAAGTGAGTTTGGATCAGCCTGTTTTTAATATGGGGTGGCTGCATGGGGAGAGATTTCCCCCGCCCAGGATGGGGGACTCTTGCCCTCTGGTGGCTGTTGCTCACTCTAGAAATAAACTACCAGGAAAAATAGCTTTCAAACTGGATTAGGAAAAAAGCCAGCACCCAGGTTCAGTGTGCTGGGAAGGAAGAAGTCTGCACTAACAGAGGATGAGTGTCTGTTAACACCAAAGTAACCCCCCAAGAGCAAAATGGGCAAAAACTGGGTTTGATTTTTTTCCCCTTTGACATGTTCAGATTTTGATCCATTCAGCTACACAAAGGGGAGCTGGAGAAGGATGCTTCAGAGCTGCGCTAACAAGCTCTCCGGCGAAGATCAGATCAGAAGGCGCTGCCCAGTAAAACTCAGCACCATTCACATGCACACGGTTAATAAAGACTGATCGCCAGTAAACCAAAAAGGCAGTTGCCCAACAATCGCTTCCTCCCATCGCAGTCCTGGGGTTTGATCAGGGATGCTCTGAGGGTTTGCTAGACCCTGGCAGAGTTAAGGGAACTGCTCTACTCAGTGGTTTTTGGATATTGGTGAAAGACAGAGAAGTTTGGTCACAAAGGACACGGTCTGTGTTGTTGAAATCAACCCTGGACTCCTGGAAGAGAGAGGAAAATGGACCTGAGCTGAAAAAGTGTTGAGCCCAAGATTTGCTTTTGTTTCTGAGAATCTGATTGCTCTGGCGTAAGAATAAACCCAAGCATATTTAGTTTAACAATATAATTTCCACCGGGATAACTCCAAGCTGCTTACAGAGGTGGTCAGAACTGTATTTCTGTTTTACAGAAGGTAAACTGAGGCACAGAGCCAGCCCCAAAACCAGAAGCAGACATGAGCATGGCACCAATTTCAAGCACCTTCAGTGCAGGCATCCCCAAGCACGTTAGGAGAGTAGAGACTCTTGCTACTCGGGACGGGGAAAGAAGCACCCTTAGGCTTGTTGCGGCTTGTCTCAGGGGAGAAACCTTTTCCCCTTGCCAGGTCCGTGGGGGAAAAGGCTTTAAACGATGGTTGAACACCCAGAATCACAAAGCGGCACTAGGGCTGTATTTGAGCTCTAAGTAGCCCCTTTGGGGCTGTGTTCCTTATTCTTTCTGCTGAGTCAAAAAGGTGCTGGCCAAGTTGTTTGTACAAGAATATGAATGCCAAGATATGTTCTTTCCACTCCTCCAAAAGGATGCTGAAGTGGTCCTACCAGCACTCTAAACACAGTGCGTGGGAAGCAATGCACAGCAGAGGAATAGTCCAAAGCCAGATGTGTGGCTACAGGGTGAGATGAACCCAAAAGCACCTCTCACAAGAACTACCAGAGTGGTGTCACGGCACGCTGTTTCCCCTCCCGGTTTTCTAGCCATAGCCTGGCATGTTTCTAAAAGCACCTCAGCTGACGCTAATGACAGCTCACCCCCTGTCTGGATGTAGTCCTCAGGAAGGCACAATGTTCACTCTGTATCAACCACCGCTTCATCTTCCGACCCGCGAGGCTGCCAGGCTGCGAGGAACGCGTGCTCCCCTGCCCGTGTGAGACACTGCTGTCCGCTGGAGCAGGTAATGCTCTGAGTGCTAATGTGGAGACCAGTGAAATCTGGACGAGGGAAAGTGATGATTTTAGCAGGGAGAAGATCCATAATTATTCATAGGGATGTCTTTCTCTCTGTCTGCACTGCCTGACTGAGAAAACAAACTGTTCAGAATTATTTTGAGCTGATTAGTTCTAGCTGAAGTTCCCAGCACAATTGTTTAGCCAGAGCTGGAGGGAGGGACAAGGAGATACCATAAGCCAGGATCTGCTCTCAATTACCAGCCAAGGAAGCTTATTTTAACTCTTTCTGATATGACTCCAGAGTAGCTCTGCTAAGATAAAACAGAAAAAATTATACAGATTGAGTAGATCCAAACATATGACTTTTGGGTCAAAACCTGTTACAATGCAAAACTTTTCACGTCTATGCAGTTGGTTAAACACACAGACCACACGGTCCGTGCTTGTGCAATCTAGTGATGGTAAGCAAATGCCTTAATGAGGACTGGAGAATCTGTTACCAGTAACTGTGACCAGTATTATCTTCACATTTAAAGAGGGGAAGATGCGCCTGCTTTGGGTTTGTCAGTAAGGGTGCTTCCCGAAATAATCATAGAATCACAGAATCCCTAAGGCTGGAAAGGACCTCTGAGATCATCAAGTCCAACCTTCAACCCAACACCACCATGCCTACTAGACCATGTCCTGGAGTGCCACGTCTACACGTTTTTTGAATGCCTCCAGGGACGGCGATTCAACCACCTCTCTGGGCAGTCTGTTCCAACACCTCACTACTCTTTCCATGAAGAAGTTTTTCCTAATATCCAACCTAAACCTACCCTGATGCAACTTGAGGCTATTCCCTCTTGTCCCATCATGGCGTCTCCTAGAAAACACAGATGCTCTGTTATCTGTACCTCCTACTTTCACAGAACGGTGAAGAGACTCAGTATTTCTCCAACACCACTTGTGCTAACCTGAATTACCCCACTGGGAGCCACGGGTGGCCTTTAGTGCCTAGGGCATGGCATATCCCATTATCTGCAAATTAGTAGGGTAGGACCTTTAATTTGTTTCTTAATCCTGGTGTCTCTGAGCTCAAACCCTGCCCCAGACCTATGGCTGAGCAACAAGATGACAAGGAAGCTAGCGAGGCAGTCATCGAGGGACAACACGCTGGACCCCAGGAGGCTGAGCACTGCTAGAGGACGGTAACGACATGCTGACAGCATGTGCTGCTTTCAAACACAGCGAATCAACTTGTGCTGAGACCAGGCAGAAAACTCAATATTTACATAGGATTCAACAGTAAAAGAATGTTGTTATGCCTTAAAAGCTTTTGGAGGATAAGATCCAAGATGGCACAGCAGGGCCGTGGAAGAGCTCCAATTTCTATTTCTTTGTGGTAAATTTGTCAAAACGAGGTGTTGACTCTGTAAATTGCTCAGTGAGCAGATGTTAGCCCAGCCACAGTGCCAAAGCTCCCAGTAGCCCTCCAACCTCAGGCTGCTGAGCATGCCCCTGACCTTGTCGTTCAGTGAGGCTCCAGCAGATGAGGAAAAGGAGCCAGGGTTAGGCTGAGGAGTCAGCCCTAAATGTCACAGCAGCCACGTTACCTGCTCTCTGCAGCCCAGTGCTGGGCTGGGATCAGTGGATTGACTCATCTCCTGGTTCTGCCACAGGATTCCTGCATAACCTGAGTGACTCACTTCACCTCTCTGGGCCTCTGTTCTCCAGCTATAAAATGGAGAGCATTGTAGGCAATAACACACCTCCATCATCTCTCTTTTGTATTCATGCTCCACACGGTTGTGTTTGCCTCAGACAATGCAGAGCTCCAGTTTTGGCTGGATGCTCTTCTACCACCACTGTGTCATAGTCCTAGTAGCATGAATTTATAATAACCAAGTTGTGATTCTCTTCTGACACGTGCTGCAGGATCCTCTTTCTTTATTCCAGTTTTTGAAACCAGAGGCAGTTACACAAAATCTGTGTCGGAAGATGATGTATGATAGGCCTTTGAAATCTGCCATTGAGCTGTTATTACTCTTGCAAATGTGTTTACAGACTTAAAGAGACAAAAACTACGGAAGGGTTTTAATCACAAGCCAAAACCATGGGAAGCCACGCAGCAGCCAGGAAACCCCATCTCTTTACTTTTCTCTGTAGGGTTGGTGATGTTCAGGACAAAGCGCCCTGCCTCGGTGTTTGCCATTCCTAGGGGTAGTTCAAGTGCAAGTTCCCCTTGGGAGGCATCCTTTCTTAACCTAGACTTCACGCGGGGTAAATGGGACAGTGGCTCTCATACTAAACTGCCGCCATCAGAGTAACTAAGCCCAGCACCCTCCCTCTGAGAAGCTGAACAGGTACGTTGCAGCCTCCCTCTTCTCCATGCTGCTTGGCTCACCAGCTGTTTGTCCCCTGGCTTTTCTTTCCCCATCCCTCTCCACTTGAATTTTAATCAGAAGCAGCAGCTGAACAGAAGGTGCCATTTCCATAGCTACGGAAGAGGCATCGACAGCGAGCGGTGATGGAGAGGCTTTTACCCAGATGCAGTCATCATTAACATTCACCATAATAACCTTGCCTGCAAGCACAGCCCTACTATGGCAATAAGAGTCTTGGGCTGTAAATCCTTGGCCAGGCTCATCTTTCATCACAGAGAACAATACCTTTTGGGGTCACATTTCTAATACGCCAATTAATCATTTTTAGACGTGGCAAGGTTTACGTATAAGCAGAGACCACTGTAGGCCACGTACAGCTACGCCAGTGGTTACCTCGTGTCCGTCACGGGTGGACGATAATTGCCCTTTCTGAGGTACTGTGCACAGGCACACACAGATGTATGCAGCATCTGCCTTCTGTGTCTTGCTCCTTCTGTTGGACCGCTTTATGCTTCTTGAAACAGTGCTTTCTAACGAAGACAGTCTCTCTGTACTTCTGGCTGCCACGCTGAGTTATTTTGGGATGCTGTGTGGGACCTTTCCGCTCCATTGTCACTGCTTAGCTTGTGTTTTCCATGTCAAACCTTCTGCCTGTCCTCCTCAAATAATACACCAGAAATATTCTCTCTTTCCAAAATCTTCACAAAACCAGTAGTTGTTTCAGGGAGGAAAAAAAACCCTTGTCATGCCATGGGTTTTCTCCATGGAGTGTGACCCAGGCCCACTATGGTCTATATTTCATTTCAGGTACAAAACCTCATCAGTGGGTGAGCCAAGAAGCTGTGTAGGGTGTGTGGCATCTTTGGGGGACATATTGCAAGGGGACGGTCACTGGCGTTATGTTTGGGAGTCTCTCCGCCGCACTGGTTTGTGGCTGTTACAGTGGGAATCTCCCCTGCAGAGCCCCAGCCTTGTCCATTTAGAGATTTCTACCCAAGCTTCCCACACAGCAGTGCAGGGTGAGGAACTGGATGAATAAAATTGAATTTGAACGTGAGGGAGGGAATACAGGTAGGAGAAAATAACCCTTTGAGTAATATATGAGGCATGTTTACAGCTGTTATTCATAGATCTCTATGGGGGATTTACATTGTTCTTTACCATCTGACATTATTTGGCAGTTTAGTGGTGCCTGGGAAAAAAATAAAATACCCCAAACCCAGAAAAAGCCCTCCTCCAACACTATGGTTTTGATTAATAATCTTGAAAGCTCAGGGTGTCAACAAGTCCTCAGAAAGACTGTCCCAGCTCTCCTCTAATAACTTATGGCTTAAAGGTACGAGGGCTTGATTAAAACTCTCATCACAGTAAATCAATGGTAGCTCAGGAAAAAGAGGTCCTTTCCCTCTCCCTTTTCAGACAAAGTTTACTTGCTTGTGCTTTTCTGGCTTTTGATTTTGCATGCATGCAAAAATCCTAAATCAATGCCACCCGCGAAGCGCTCGCTGGGGGTGCTTCATTCTACCCACGGCAAGCTGAAAGCATGTCTGTTTATGCGCATGCCTTCAACGCTATTTTTTGAGAGATTAATGAATTCAGGTGCAGTAAAAATAGTCTACTGCAAACAAACACATTCCTCCTTAGCACACTGGAAGGATACAGAATGTCATCTGCATGCACACAACCTCAGTGACACCCCCGAACTAGGCAAAGCAATCCTACCACTGCTATGGCTGTTTGGGGCAGTGGATGTCTTCGATGACCTTGCCTGCTAGGAGCTGTTAATCCTAGCATTTGCCTCGGCTTTGGCAGGAAACACATCTGGAGATGAGCAGAAGAAACCTCCCAGCCCCAGTTATGTCTCTACGTGGGCACAATATGTGGAGCTAATTATAGGAGTGGAGTTTGCAGGAGGCTGGAAAATTAATGCTGATCCCTCCAAGCCTCCATGTTAGCAGAGTCGGGAAGGGCTCCTTTCCATGCCTGCCCTGACATCCTCTGGGAGGGAGAGTTTTTTCACTGTGTTTCTTAAAATATAGGATCTCAGGAGGCTTCAAACTGCCTGCTAAGCCCTGGTCGTGGTGGAACCCCCTTAGCCTCTGCAAGGTCTTTCATGCCGTCGGCAGGGCAGTTGCTGCAAGTTTGTTGGAGGAAAGGACAAAATAGGAATGGATAAAACACAACTGCCTTAAAGCAAAGTGTGGGATGGTATTTCATTACAGAATTGGCCCCGAACCTGGAAAAGCTGGATCCTATCACCAACAAGCTTTAGGAAGCGTAGGGGAGCGAACCACAGGGTCTTCTGCAGAGCTTTGGTCACTCCATAGAAAGCTTGTGTCTCAGCCTTGAAACGTCCAGCTGGGCTGAGTCCTCTGGGACTTCACCTTTCCTTCTGACCAAGGGGTAATATGGAATGGCCCAGGCCCCTCTCACGGTGTGCTTGCTCTTTAAAGCACCACGCAAAGCAAGCCATTCCTGGGAGCCGTCTGGCGCTCAGAGCCAGACATCCGAGTGCAGCCGATGAGCTGCGACATTTGAATGTCATCTAGTCCCAGTCCAAGCCCCAACTGCCGTTGGACTTTGCATCTGACTTCCCCTCCCTATCCCAGAAACGCAACGCTCCACCAAGGTGACATCCACCTCCAAAACTCTCTGCCTCTCCCATGCTACGTTTGCCTTTGTCCTATAGGAGGAAGAAAGCTCCAGAGATGCACAAATAAACCAGGGCATTTTCCTGCTTAGTTGATGTTATTAAGGGAGAGATATGCAGCAGTTTTCATCATGCTTTGACTGTCTTGTAACAAAAATCTCACAAGAATCTGTAGAAAAAGCCTATGGGGTGACTGATGGGGCTCTCAAAAAAATCACTAGTAAAACTACGGCTTTGCTGCAGAATTTTCGGTGCCAGTTAAAAAGTGCAGTGAAAAACAGATGATTCCTTACCACACTTACAGCCAGTCTGGATTTGGAAAACTGAATCAAAGATTATTTCAGGTGTGTATGAACCAGCATCTATCTAATCCAGAACAACGTAAAATATGGCAGGACAGACATAGCAATGCCAAGGCCTGTGTCCTTGCTATCTGAGTAGGTCCCTGTCTGCTTGTGGAGGGAGTAATGAGCGCAGGAGGGAGAAATAACCTCGAGAAACCCGGCTTAAAGCACGGTGTCTGGTGCCCTCCCGTGGAATCAAGCCACTTGTGAGGAAGGAGCAAATACCGGTGGTTTTAAGGAGCAGAAAAGTGTCTGGGGAAGGGATCACTTTCTGGGGTCGGAATAAGAATGCTAGAAACGAAAACTCAGTTACCAATTTAACTGTTCGTTTTCCCAAAAACTACTGCATGATTTCTGGGTTAACAACTGAGATAGTTTTACAGATAATTTGAGTATCTGTAATCATCACACCCCGTACCCCTATCACCTAATCAGTACTAAACAACAGTTTGTATTTGAATGTGCTACTCTAACTCTAACCCTAAACCAAACCCTAACCCCAACCCTTAACCCCTGGCCTTAACCCTAAACCAAACCCTAACCCCTAACCCTAAACTCTAGCCCTAAACTAAACCCGAACCCGAACCCTAACCTCAAAGCCCTGAAGAGAACCTCTGCCTCTCTCAGACCCCCAGCCCCCGCCCGGCCCGATCTAAGCGGCGAATGCCCAAGCCCTGTTCCCAGGGGCTTTACTGGGTTTGCCGCCCGGGTTTGCAGCATTTCCAGCAGCGTCAATGCAGCTGCAAACAGCTGGACGGGGGGCACGCGTTTCTGCATGCTTTTCTTAAAATAAACCATGTTGGTTGGAGGAGCCAGAGAGTGAAATTAAATTAATCAGGCATTATTTATTTATTTTTTAAGCACTGGGTTTCGAAGGGAGGGGGTTCAGCCCTGGCACCTTCTATCAGGGGCCGCGGGAGGAACATGCTGACACAGGGATGCTGCAGCCAGGGTGGCTGGGGCGGGGGGGCTCTGCTTTTTCAAAAGGCTTTTGTCAACACGGCTCCTGCCATTTTCAGGGCGATTTCGGGGCTGCGATGGCTCAGCAGTGTCAGTACAACGAGGCTATTTGCTCAGGCGCTGGCTGGAGAGGTTGCAGGGTGGGGGATGCGATGGGGGGAATCGCATCATGATGCTCCAGTGCTTTGCAGCTAGGTTGGAAAAATGAAGGTGCAGCTTTGCTCTGGAAGTTGGGAACGTTTGCATTGCACCATGCCAGCAAATATATTAAATAACAGGTATTGAATATTGTTAGTATATTCAATAATACATTAAATATATTAAATACATTCTTAACTATAGTAAATATAGGTTGGCCTGAGCCTAAGGGAACACACGGTGCATGGAGACTGGATCCCTGTGCTCACCATCCCTCTTTACGCCCCTGTCGTAGGTCGGGCAGGATGAGGCGGTGGTACCAGCAGGAGAACCAGTGGATGAGGAGGTGGCAGCAGCGGTGGGGGGCTGCGCAGGGGCTTTCGGGTTGTTTCTCGCAGCAGTGGCACCCCCAACCCGGCTCAAAGGTGGCAGGGACCATCGTGGCCGGTGCTGCCACGGGGTATGGTATGGGGCTTTTGGGGTGCCCACGGCCGTCCCACCTGGGTCACAGCATACCAGCAGCCCAGCAGCCCCCACCAGTGGTGGGGTGCCCCAATCTGGCCAGAGATGGGTGCCAAGGGAGGATGCCCCAGCTGAACACTCAGGGACAAGCATGGTGGCATTGGCCCCGCTCTGCTGCTGGCACCCACCGTCTGGTTCGTCAGCCACGGGCTGCAGCGCTGAGCACGGGGAGGGGACCCCGGGTGACCCCTGGCTGGCCAAGCCCACTGGGATTTCTTAGTGAATGACTTTTCTGGGAGATTAGATCTGGCTTGCAAAGGTAGAGGAGATATTCTGCTGCTGCCTCAGTTTCCCCCCCTGCCAGCACAAGAGGACCCTGTGCCAGTCGCCAGAGCTGGGTAGCCACCCTGTGCTCGTGGAGCCGGCCGGATCCTGCCAACCCCCATCTGCATGAGCATGTCCGTGAGCAAATCCAGCCCCGAAGGACGTGTGGATATTTGTACCCGGAGAGATGCTGGGTCAGCCCCACCAGCACTCAGCTCTAGTTTCCCATTGCACAGCTTCACCAAAAAATGCTTCTTTCCCCCCCAAAAGAGCACTGGGACTTGGGGAGGGGGGGATGCAGGGCTTGAAAATGGGCCCCTCCACCCTACAATAAAGTCTGACCTTGAGGCAACCTCTCTTTTTTTAACCAAACCCATCATTTTTAGCACTGGCTGCAACCAGAGGAAGAGGGATGCTGCAGAGGGGGGGGGTGGTAGTGGGATGACCCTGATGCTCGAGGCCAAACCTGCTCCCTGATATCAGGCACGTCCCAATCTTTAGCATCCCCAGCCCAAAACACGCCCAGCTGGGGGACTGACCCTCCCTCAGGTGTTTCGTGCTTGGCAGAGAGGATGCAAATCCTCCCTGGGAAGAGCTTAAAAGGAGCAGTGAGGGATGCTTTCCCCTTCAGCATCTGCATTTTCCTTCCTAGTCCCTGTTTTGGGCGGTTAAACCTTCCCTAAAACCTCATCTACCTGCAGCAAAGAAAACAAAGAAATGCCGCGTGAAACATTACGGATCCAAAAAAAAAACCTGAGAGCAGCTGCACTCATCATCCTCCAGCAGGTAAGTCCCTCACTGAGGCATTTTCGAACCTGAATGTCATGTCACCTTGGAATTAATGGGTTTTTGGGGGGGTATGAATATCCTAATCATCTGCCCAGGAGCACTGTAGAGTCAGGTCTGCCTCTGTTCAGGGGTGGAAGGAGCCCTGGCTGATGCACATTGATTTCTTCTGGGCTCTTTTACAGTAATTACTTCAATTTTACGGCAGTCATTTGGCTCCTGAGGGATTTAACGGTGTTTCAGAGCACGCAGGCATGGGATGCTCCAAGGCTGATGCTCCAAATCTCTGTGATCTCTCCCCTGGTTTAGAGACAGCTTTTAGGCTGATCAAATCCAACTATTATTTTTTTTAATGTGCTCGGTTAGAATAAACCATAAACCCACCAGAAACCCCGGCCACCGCTCAAATTTGTGTTTTTCCAGCACATATTTTGCTTCCAGACCTGCGCAGGTTACACTTTGGTGTCTGGACCCCACCACGAGCATCCTCCGCCCATGTACCTAATTTGCAGCCCGAGCTCAGGAACACCGCAGGGATGATGCTGCAGTTCCTGCATCCCATTCCCAAATTTTTCTTGCTTTTCCCT
>VWZZ01004247.1:0-45144 GCA_013399095.1 Psophia crepitans | reverse complement strand
CAACACCCCCAGGTCCTTTTCCTCCACACAGCTTTCCAGCCACCCCGCCCCCAGCCTGTAGCGCTGCCTGGGGGTTTTGTAGCCAAAGTGCAGGACCCGGCACTTTGCCACATTGAACCTCATCCCGTTGGCCTCTGCCCAACGATCCAACCTGTCCAGGTCCCTCTCCAGAGCCATCCTACCCTCCATCAGATCGACACTTCCCCCCAGCTTGGTGTCGTCTGCAGACTTACTGAGGGTGCACTCAATTCCCTCATCCAAATCATCAACAAACATGTTGAAGAGGATGGACCCCAATACTGAACCCTGGGGAACGCCACCCACAACCAGTCGCCAGCTGGATTTCACTCCATTCACCACCACTCTCTGGGCCCGGCCATGCAGCCAGTTATGAACCCAGTGAAGAGCGTACCTGTCCAGGCCATGGGCCGCCAGCTTCTCCAGGAGAATGCTGTGGGAGACCGTGTCAAAGGCTTTGCTGAAGTCTAGGTAGTCTATACCAACAGCCTTTCCCTCATCCACCAGGTGAGTCGCCTGGTCATAAAAGGAGATGAGGTTGATCAAGCAGGACTTGTCTTTCACGAACCCATGCTGGCTAGGCCTGATCCTGCAGTTGTCACAGACATGGCACGTGGTTGCCCTCAAGATGACTTGCTCCATGATCTTCCCTGGCACCGAGGTCAGGATAACTGGCCTGTAGTTCCCCAGATCCTCTTTACGACCCTTCTTCTGGATGGGCGTCATATTAGCAAACTTCCAGTCATCTGGGACCTCTCCAATTGACCATGACCGCTGATAGATGTTGGAGAGTGGCTCCGCCATCTCCCTCAGCACCCTTGGGTGAATCCCATCTTAATAGTTATAAAGCCAAGATCCTTGCTTAGGCTTTAACCTGTCCTTCACGTACCCTGTATCTTTCCAAGGTGTTTAGAACAATCGCTTCTCTGATTGAGTTGCGATTCCTATTTTTACGCTCTGGTGCATAGGTTTAACAGGATTAGCATATGCCAGTTTGTAACTCCAAGCACAGCAAGTCAGCATGGAAAACCATGCAGGATCATTAATTTTACTACTGTGTTCCTCTGGCAAGGGATGCAAATAGCAGCAGTTCACCGTACAGCAGAAGCCACACTGTTTCCCTTCCCTTACAAGGTTTTGGTATCTGATAGTGAAAGATTTAGCAACGTAAATTTTGTGCAAGTGCAATTACTGCTGCAGAATGTGGTTTTAATTCTGTGACAACTTCAGTCAGGTAGAAAGTGATGCCTGGGTGTGTCTTGTAGCGATAATGCACTTGGTAAGGTCAGACCTTAAAACTGAAGCAAAAAGTGAATGGTAATCTTAGCGACAAAGCTTTTTCAGATCCTTGGCTTTTCTTTATAAACAGAACCAGAACAGAATCAGCCTGGAGGCTGTTTATATATACGCACACATACACACACACACACACACGAACATGCTAATGAGGAGGATGGTCTGCATCCAACTACATCCATACGAGGAAATCAAATTTGCTTCATCAAAAATCCCAATGACTTTTAGGAGTTAAAATAATATAAAATGCAAAAACATTATCTGAACAATGCACCTAGAGAATGCTATTTGTGTAACGCTTTCCTGTGCAACGGGAAAGCTGCAGCGCTGCCTGTATGCTTGCTAGAAGGCTCAGTGGCTGAGGTGGCAAAGTGAGAGTATAGGAACAGCAGGACTCATAGAGGAAAAACAGTCGTGCTTAAATGTAAAGTAGTCAGCCTGTGGCAGCCTTTCATGAGTTTCAAGTTTTATTAAAATTGTTACTTGGGTACCTGGTGTCTCTGGTACTAGGTGGCACACATGGGAATGTGCTGATCCAAGTGAACGAATGAAGCAAGAAGGCTGAAAGCGAGTCACACGAGGAGACAACGAAGAAATCCTGAGCAGTGGGTCTGTCCAGGGGCAGCTGGCGCTCAGGCAGTCTGTGCTCAAACCGCTCCCTGCAGCAAAGACAAATACTGCTCTCTGTGGGGCTTCTGACTTGTGGACCAGGCTTAGCAGGGTGCAGGCACTGCTGGCTTTATCAGTAGGGTAGGCACCTGTTATGAAGGGACAAAAGCTGTGTACAGCTGAGCTTGTGCTGGGTTCACTTAGGGCTCCGACAGATGTGTGGTGGCAGCTGGAGGTGCTGCTTGGGGTGCTGCTGCCACCCCAGCTGTCACCCGTCCTGCCCCGCTGAAGGCATCTGGCCCTTCTGCAGGAAGGGGGTTCAGCTCACAATCCAATCTTCAGTCACTGCAGCCTTCAGCTTGGCATAATAACTTAGTAAATTGAAAATGGTTTGGTTTAATATACAGTCCTAAGCACTACTGATTCAGAAGCCATCTGCTAGGAGATGGGCTGTCCTGTCCCGCTGGTTTGTTTCCTGCCACATATGTTTGTGGCCTTATCAGTGCTCTAAAGGGATTAAGGAATTAATTTTCTGAGACTGATGTGTCTATCCTGACCTTTATAACCAGAAGAGCTACTTAAAGGTTAGTGTAAGCTGTTGATTAGCGTTAAGGTTTATCACTCTAAATTGCCTATGACCCCTGTTAAGTAAGGAAGGGCTTGTCATATCATCACATCTTCAACATCACACACAATCAGTTCTCAGTTATCTGCAGTGTCTAGTGCTGGTGTAAAACGGGTACAACAAAGCTATGGATAGTGGGAATTACATTTAAATGGTGGTCTAAGAACATGCAGTGAGAGAGTAGTGATGAAGAGAAAGGCCAGTAACATTGCATTTTGATGCTCAGGCACTTGTGAGAGGTCACTAAAAACAGCCGGTGCATGACTTGTGCCTGTGGCTGTTGTGCTTCCTGACCTGCATTAGCTCGGTGGAGCCAAGCGTCTCTACCATCCACACAGCAGACGGCTGGCTGTCCTGGCAGTGATGCAAGAAGAGCATGTTGTCCTGACAGCCTGCTTGTGTCGTCCAGCTGGCATGTGTTGTCACAACTCACGCTGCTGAGTTTTCAGAGACAGAAACTGCGTTGCTGTTGGACGTCTTGCACGGAGCTTAGTGCACTGAGTTCCCAGGCTTGGTCCAGCATCCCACTACAGTTTACAGCCTGTAAACAACGGTGTGAGAGAAGATGTCATGGGAGCCATCGAGGCTTTGGTACTGTGAATCATGCAGATTTGTTGATTCAGCTCTCGCCCCTTTACGAGAGATGTAGGTTTGCAGCAGAAAGACTGCACCCCTTGTTGTGACCTTCCAAGTTGTACTGGGCAACTGTGAAAGAGCAGGAAGAGTTTTTTCACATGTGGTTCTTGAGGATGGTGCTACACTGTGCCACATCTATATGTTGTTTTGGGGTGAGCTGATGATGCCTGGTAGGTGCAGCATAGGTGGCCTCTTCCACTACCGTGCCTGCTGACTCTTGTCTCAAACAAATTCAATCAGTGGGTTTGGGAATCCACTCTCTGGGGAAGTCAATGTTCAAAAGACCTAGTTTTGTCTTTCTTCTGGAAAAAAGACACGTGATGTATCTTTCTGGTGTCAATTTGCGTTTATAAGATGACTACTATCATATCTACGCAGAGGGAGCAAGAGGAAGAATAGAAATAATAGATTTTTTTCTTCTGCCATTTCTTTTAGCTGAAAGAGTTCACTCTTTTATGTAAAAATGTTTACTTACAGAAGTGTGAATAATCACAAAAGGCTTTCTGAAAATGTATGCTTTACATTTTTGCTTGAACTCTCGATGTTTGTTAACACTGAAAGAATGGCACTCAGATTATTCCTGCCTTTGGTTCATAACCGCTCCACCTTTTTTTCCAGTTCTGGCTTCAATTAGGCATTAGCACCATGTCAAAAGTCTAATGACTCAAATTGTTGAAATGTACACAATAAGTATCAGGCACACTTGTACTCTGAAAAAATGTAATATTGTCTTTTTGTCCTCTACAAAACGGTTTTCACTTTTGTGTTTAAAAATGTCAAGTTTAGTCCTGGTCAGTATTGAGGGAATGACATCACTTTGGCTTGACCCCAATTTGCTTATTTAGAAGGCTGTAACATTATAAGATCTATCATCTGAGAAAAGGCAAAATTATCTTAATCCTTCATGGAAGCACACTGCATTATTGTGCTGTGCTGCAAAAGCACAGCTCCAAAGAAGTGAATTATAATGATATAGAACTTCATTTTTGTCTTGGACAAAATCATTGTGTCCCCAGGCAATACTGACACAAATTTACCCATTTTTATTCCTGCTCTTTCTTTTCAGCTATGAGCGTCTGTACAGTCTCCCTGTCTATTGCTTGAAGCCAATGCAGGCGTAATTTCTCAAACCTCAGAAACCCCATGTCGCGGACTCACTGAGGACACATATGGGTTGCATTTCTTCCACATTTGTCCTCAGCCCCAGCAGGGAGGATGGATCAGTCTAGCTCATGATACATCTTTAACCTGCTACACTTGCAGGCTGCCTGTAATGACAGAAGAGGTCCTTGCAAAGCAAACCAGAATGACCAGATCTGGAGCCTGGTTCCCAGGACCTTCTAGGGCTGATGCTCTGGAGCTGATCGGTCACTGGATCAGCTGTCCATTTTCCAAGTGAGAGTGCGAATGAAGCAGGGTGAAGCTGAGGTAACTGCCAACGGAATGATTTGGGAGAAGGGGTCTGTGGCTCATGTGACAGGCAGTTGTGTCCCTCTTTGTTGAGCACAGCGTTAATGCACAGATAGATGCGTAACCCTATAGAACAGAACAGAACAGGGCATGACATACGTGTGTCACACGGTGGTGCTGCTGTTCAGCAAATGTGAAACCTGTGCCAGCACTGGGAAGGGAACAAACCTGACACTCACCACTGTGCAAATGTATTGGTCTGTACGCGTGTGTGTTTGTGCACACACACAGAGGCTTTCAGGCTGCGCAGGAACAGCTCATCCATCTTTTACTTGCGTTACAGCAGATAACTCAGAGACTGGATTTTTCTGGTGCTGTGTCTGCGTAGCTCACATGCATTCATTGCGACAGATGTTTCAAGTCAGCACCAAACAAACGCTGAACAGGCCCCGAGTATGGTGCAGAAGAGCAGCAAATTGCCAAGGAAAGGAAGAAAGTTTTAAGCTTCATGAGTGTGTTCATAAACAAGGGTTTATGAACCCAGGTTTAGCCTGAGAGGAATAGAGTGAAATTTTCTGAGCAGCCAGAGATCAGGTTAGGAAAACCAAAGACAGAATTAAATCTGGCCAGGGATGTCAAGGGCAATAAGAAAAGTTTCTATAGGTACATCAGTGATAAAAGGAAGATCAGAAAAAATGTTGGCCCTCTCCAGAAGGATTCAGAAAGCATGGTTACCAATGATATGGAGAAGGCTGAGGTACTCAGTGAATTTTTTGCCTCAGTCTTCACCGGCAAAGGCTCCAGCCACACCACCCAAGCCTCAGAAGGCAAAGGCAGGGGCTGGGAGAATGAAGACCTGCTCACTGTAGGAGAAGATCAGGTTTGAGAATATCTAAGAAACCTGAAGGTGCACAAGTCTATGGGTCCTAATGAGATGCATCTGCGTGTCCTGAGGGAACTGGTGGATGAAGTGGCCAAGCCACTGTCTGTCACATTTGAGAAGTCATGGCAGACCAGTGAGGTCCCCACTGACCGGAAAAGGGGAAACATAACCCCCATTTTCAAAAAGGGGAAAAAGGAAGACCTGGGGAACTACAGGCTGGTCAGCCTCACCTCTGCGCCTGGCAAGTTCATGGAGCAGATCCTCCTGGAAACTATGCTCAGACACATGGAAAATAAGGAGATGATTGGTGACAGCCAGCATGGCTTCACTAAGGGCAAATCGTGCCTAACAAATCTAGTGGCCTCCTATGGTGGGGTTACAACATTGTTCGATAAGGGAGGAGCAACTAACGTCATCTACCTGGACTTGTGCCAAGCATTTGACACTGTCCTGCACAACATCCTAAATTGGAGAGACATGGATTTGGCAAAGATGATCAGAGGACTGGAGCACCTCTCCTGTGAAGACAGGCTGAGAGAGTTGGGGTTGTTCAGCCTGGAGAAGAGCTGGCTCCAAGGAGACCTTATAGCAGCCTTCCAGTACCTAAAGGGGGCCTACAAGAAAGCGGGAGAGGGGCTGTTTACAAGGACATGGAATGATAGGACAAGGGGAAATGGGTTTAAACTGAAGGAGGGGAGATTTAGTTTAGATATAAGGAAGAAATTGTTTACTGTAAGGGTGGTGAGGCACTGGGACAGGTGGATGTCCCCTCCTTGGAAGAGTTCAAGGCCAGGCTGGATGGGGCTTTGGGCAGCCTGGTCTAGTGGAGGGTGTCCTTGCTCTTGGTAGGGGAGTTGGAACTAGATGATCTTTAAAGCCCCTTTCAACCTAAACCATTCCATGGTTCTATGCAGGATACTGTGAAGGTCAGGCCTGTGGAGGCCTGGGAAACTGCTGGACTGTTTGCTCTTCCTTCCTCTGCAGACCTTGCCTGTGCATAAGCCTCCTCCTGGTGCTTGAGCACCAGTGGTCTTGCACTGAATCACAAAAAACATGAGTATGGGATGTGAGCCCTAAACCATGGAAGCACTAGTGAGCACCTTATTAAAGCCAACAGCAAATTAACATGCAAACCGGTCCCCAGGTTAAGCTGAGAGAAGTGCTGCTGGGTGTCACTCCTGTGCAGCAGGAAGCAGACACAAGGAGAGGCAGTGCTACACGCTCCTAGCTAGGTCTAGGGAGAAGAGTAAACTTATACTTTCTGAGCAATGTTATCCCAATTGCAAGTGGAGGAAAGAAAAGAAATACCTTTCAAAGGCAGCAAATGACACATTGCCTTGGTTTCTATTCTTATTTTTATGTTAAATACAACTTTGGAATATCCTGTGGATATATTTATTATACTCTGAGAATACAGGATGGCTTTACATAACTGCAACTTTCAAACACCCTTCCACGAAACCTTAAAAGTTATGTACCTTTAATACTCTGTCATCTTCACTTTTCAGAAGTGTTCAGTGTAAAACATGCTACATATTTTTTTCTGAGGAATCAAACTAACAGGATCTGTTGACAAGCCTTTTTCGTGGGGGTGTTGTTAATGGCAGTATCTCTGGATGCTCTAGGAAGGATGTCTTGGGAGAAGGCAGCTGACTGGAGAATGCTGCTTGTGCTCCTTGACCTAGGATAGGTATGTCAACATCTTCCTGTTGACACAAACCATGACCTCTGGAAGATGTTCTTAAGATTGAAGCCTCTACTACCCAGTAAGATGATGAGGAATGGTTCCTCCATGGGAGGACCTCCATTACCTGAAAAGGTAATTTGGGGTTTTTTTAGTGCATAGGTGAGATATTGAACAAAACAGACACTGAAGGTTCACACGTGAAAAATCATTCCTCACTGAGTAATCAGATGGCTGCTTGTTTGCAGCCTGCTAGAGAACGAATGCCCTGCATGCATGGCCTGTGAACACACAGTCTGATGGCAAGCTATGTGAGCATACACAAAAATGATAGTCAAGTACCACGTGGGACGCCTTTCATTATCTGCAAACAGGGTCCTGAATGACACAGACTCCCTTTCTTGAAGTTAAAGCTGGAAGGAGAATTGTCCTGTAGAGCAGAGCTCATATTTTCCGCAAAGGGTTACCGTTATTCACAGGATCCACTTTTCTTTCAGCATTTCTGACACTAATAATAAAAGAGATATACATATATACTACAGATGGAAATCTTTATAGAAGGCAATTGAGGCAATGCTTTGGAAGTCTGCTCAAATATTCTTTGAGGGACTGAAAAGCAAGAATTACTCTTTCTTGTAGAAAATTGCTGTAGGGGCAGAAAGGCAAGGTAGTTGGTAGGTGTATAAAATAATGTATCCGAAAGGATGGTGTTTGTCTGTGATGGTCTCATCGCCCAAATTAGTTCTGCCTCTCACACGCATGGTGAATGAATGAACCTTGCCTTAGAAAAGACAGGAGAACTGACTTTTTACAAGCAATTAATTATATTTCCAATGCGGAAAAAAGATGCAAAATATTCCACTTTTCTTTGGGACAAGACTCTTTCTTCCACCTTCCTGAGTAAGTGTGGCTTGATGCTTTTCTCTTAACAACCTTCGTTGTTTTCTCTCCTGGAGGTTGGTCATGCTGCCAAGAGAGGGCAGCAACCAAGAGCAGAAACAGCACGCCTGGCCCTGCGCTAGGTCACACGGGAATTTAATTTAAGGGATCACTAGCACAGAAGCTCTGTGTCTTACTATAATTACTGCTCAATGTCCTTAGCCTGCTGTCAGTTCGTTCTTACTGCAAAAACAAACCTCTGAATTGTTCTCTTTGCTTTGCATTTTCTTGCACCCTCAGTAAGTTTGCAGATGACACCAAACTGGGAGGCAGTGTCAGTCTGCTTGAGGGTAGGAAGGCTCTCCAGAGAGATCTGGACAGGTTGGATCGATGAACTGAGGCCAACTGTATGAGGTTTAACAAGGCCAAGTGCCAGGTCCTGCACTTTGGCCACAACAACCCTGGGCAGCGCTACAGGCTGGGAGTGGGGTGGCTGGAGAGCTGCCTGGCAGAGAAGGAACCTGGGGGTTCTGGTTGACAGCCAACTCACCATGAGCCAGCAGTGTGCCCAGGTGGCCAAGAAAGCCAATGGCATCCTGGCCTGCATCAGGAATGGCGTGGCCAGCAGGAGTAGGGAGGTGATCGTCCCCCTGTACTCAGCTCTGGTGAGGCCGCAGCTCGAGTCCTGTGTCCAGTTTTGGGCCCCTCACTACAAGAAGGACATTGAGCTGCTGGAGCGTGTCCAGAGCAGGGCAACAAAACTGGTGAAGGGACTGGAAAACAAATCTTATGGGGAGTGACTGAGGGAACTGGGCTTGTTTAGTTTGGAGAAGAGGAGGCTGAGGGGAGACCTGATCGCTCTCTACAACTACTTGAAAGGAGGTTGTAGTGAGGAGGGTGTCGGTCTCTTCTCCCAAGTAGCAAGCGACAGAACGAGAGGGAATGGCTTCAAGTTGCATCAGGGCAGGTTCAGATTGGATATTAGGAAGAACTTCTTCACGGAAAGAATAGTGAGGCATTGGAACAGGCTCCCCAGAGAGGTGGTTGAATCGCCGTCCCTGGAGATGTTCAAAAAAACGCATAGATGCGGCGCTTCAGGACATGGTCTAGTAGGCATGGTGGTGTTAGGTTGACGGTTGGACTTGATGATCTCAGAGGTCCTTTCCAACCTTAGTGATTCTATGATTCTATGATTCTATGATTCTTTCAAAGAAAGAAATAAGCCCAAAGTTTTGCCGAATTATTTGAAAATAAGTTTTGTGCCGTGGGAGCATGGCCAGATGAACACCAGAGGCTGCTCTGGGGATGCTGTGTAGAAGGCACAGCTCCAACACCTGCATTTTCACAACTTGTCAGGGGAATAAAGGTGTGTAACAAACAAATGTACAGCTATATTTTACCCTTATTTCCGTGGGTAAGACATTTTCTTGCTGTCACTTTCCTACTGCAGGCTGCATTACCAGTAATACACTGCTATTATCTCTAATGGGCAACATTTTCTTTCAAATCCACCATTCCTGTAAGACCCAGAGTCACCTCCTTCATGTGTAAGCCTGCATGATCAGATCACCACATATCACAGAGCCACACAGAATGGTTTGGGTGTGAAGGGACCTTAAAGATAGTGCAGTTCCACCCCTCCTGCCATGGGTAGAAACACTCTTCCTGTAGACCAGGCTGCAGAAACCCCCATCCAACTTGACCGTATATCCTTAAAGACATGCTGATTCCAATATTGATTGATGTGATCCAGGCTGAGCCTGCCTTAGAAAAAAAAGAAAAGTAACCTGTTTGGTTTTAACACAATTACATTTACCCCAAAAGAAGCTGCAGTGTTTTGGCCTCTGCCTCTGGAAGCAGTTGATTCTCCTGTCGATATTTTTGAGATTGCAACATTAAATGCAATGTTCACAGTGGATTTTCACTTAATGAGGAAAATGTCATGGCCTGATGGAAAATGGATGTAGACAGAGAGAGGCTCCGTCTGGGCTGTGTGTTACTGCGGGACAGAAGTGGCCTTGCTGGCTGGGACTCTGCTCTTCCCACATCCAACATGCATGCTGGCTCTTTAACCCATCACTGCAAAACACCTCAGTCTCTTCTGGTAAAATCAAACTAATATTTAAGGACAGAAGCACAGTGTGGGTAGTCAGGCACGGCTGTAACGGTGGGAGAGCACGAAGCGCTGGATGACTCCTGCTGCCTGTGCTATACTTAGACTTGAACACACTAATGCTGGCTTAACCTTGCGTACAAAAAAAGGAAAAGCTGTGGGTCAGAGCAAGACCTAGTTGTGGGAGACTTTGATGGGCTTCTCGGGGCAGGAGGAGCTGAAAGAGCACCAAGCCCATGGGGAAGGTGCTCTGCTGATGTCAGACGTGGTTGCCTCATACCAGGAACCTCTCTGACTGGTGAAGGGGAAGCACTCGCAGTCCCACCGGTGTTCGTGCCATTGCTACGCAGCCAGGAGGCTGTGCCACAAAGAGCATCTTAGAGGGAAGAGTGCAGGTACCACTGCCTTACTGAGCGAGCCTGGTCCTGCCCTTGGATGTCCTCTGTAACCTGGGCAAGGGCCCTGGAGTGTGGATTAATTTAAGGGCCAATTCAATTGCCTAATTTCACTGGAGGGTGTGAGCCATGGCTACGCTTTTATGCTACAGCTAAATCAGTTTGGCAGCTACTGGAAGTGGCAGAGCCCTTTGTGTCACACTCTGCCCTTGGAGGGTTTGCTGAGGTCTTTGAGCAGCATTAGAAGAATTAGAAACTCCAGCTCCTCCAACTTCTTTGCACAAAGGGAGGATGCTCCTGTAAGTTCAGCTCAAGCTGTGCAAATGGTGATTAAAGAAATAAAGAGGAATGAGACAGTGAAAGGCTGGTCATTCCGTTTTCTGCAGGTGCTGCACCTTCTTGGTTTGTTCAGCCTGGAGAAGAGGAGACTGAGGGCAGACCTCATCATGCCCTACAGCTTCTTCACAAGAGGGAGCAAAGGGGCTGGCACTGATTTCCTCCCTCTGGTGACCAGCAATAGAACTCGAGAGAACGGCCTGGAGCTTCGACAGGGGAGATCAGGAAAAGGTTCTTCACCGAGAGGGTGGTTGGGCACTGGAACTGGGTCCCCAGGGAAGTGGTCACAGCACCGAGCTTGACTGAGTTCAAGAAGCGTCTGGACAATGGTCTCTCAGTCATCTGCTCTGATTGGGCTGGTCCTGTGTGGAGCCAGGAGTTGGACTCAGTGATCCTTATGGGTTTCTTCCAACTTGGGACATTCTGATTCTGTGACTCTATCACCTCCCTAGAGCTTCATAGGGATGCCAGCATCTAGGCAGCTCCTGTGCCTGAGTCTCACTGATTTTGGCTGGGGTGAGAGCAGCGATCACACAGAGAGCGGATGAGCTTCCACGCTGCCATGCCTATGCTGACATCTTCAGCAGAGCACCTCCCTTTGCTCAGGAACCACAACATGAGCTGGGACCCCCTGAATGGGCACCCCCCCGCCATTGGCAGCGGCTGGTGGGTCTCCACAGGAAGTGCCTGGCCTGTTTGCAGGCTGGAGAGTGCACACCATCATCTTCATGAGAGAAACGGGCTGGGAACTACTGCACTGGAGTATCAGCTTTCCTCGCAGCATTTCTGCCTTCTTTCATTAGCACAAGTAATGGCTTCCTCCAGTCAAACAAGTTTGTTATTTACAAAAAGACAAGGAATTATTTTTTTACATTATCCTAACATTCAGTATTCTTTCTCTGACTTATTTAAAAAAAAAAAAAAGAATGGAGAAAGCAGACATTAGTTCCCCCAAGAAATCATTTGGGATGTGTGTGTCTGCTGTAATGGGCAGTGCTAACTCCAGACAAACCACTCTCAGCAGAGAGCAGGAAAAGGCTAACAGCCTGAGTACAGCTCTGAGGGGCTCCAAGCCAATTAATGAACTGTGTGGCCTCTCTGCCAAAATGAGGGAGCCCACGAGAAGGGCTGCAGGAGTTTTCACTCATACTGACTGTACCGAGGCTGTTTTCTCTAAGTTTGTGTTTCTGCGTGCTGGCAATGACACAGCTGAAATCATCCAGAGCCAGAACCTGCTGCAGAATAAATTTTTTTGTGTTATACCTGGAATAATCTTTGAAGCAATGCCTTGTCTTGAGAAACTTCAGTGATGCTGTGAATGGCTTAGCATGGACTATTATGCTACTGACAAAATTTTCTGATCTTAGTCTGTGTTTCTGTGTTTCAGTTTTTCACCTCCCTTATCAATGCTCTTAACGGCATAAATTACAACTCTGATACCTGTGAGGCCACTGAATAACCCACTTACCCAGGAAAAGACTTTGTTTTTGTTTGTTTTGCAAGTTGTTAGTGCACTCTAAAGGGATAGTCCTGGCTTTGCAAAACACGCGGAGAAAATTTTCCAGGAGTTTACGTGTAGGCAACAATGAGAGATATGGAGGGAGGAAAGGGTGAAACAGAAACTGGAGCACTAGTCGTGGTGAAAAACTGTGAAGACAGACCATGTTTAGAGTAAAGCAGAAGTGATATTCCTTGCTCGTGTTTTAAGAAGGAAGGGAAACTTTCCTCTTGACAAAATTAATGGTAAAGTTTTCCACCAAGGCATGTTAATTAAGTACTGCTGAAGGCATGCCGTATATGAAGTCATGCCTGTCACTGTGTCTACTTAGAGGCACAAGATGCTGCCAAACTAAAACCCTAGCTATGTTTGGATTTTTCTTGTGAACTCTGCCAGACATGTAGTGTTTTCCATTAATAATGTACAGCTTTTTGATACTGAAAAACATAAATAAAAGAGGAATACTGGCCATCACAATGAAATCAATGCATGATGAAAGGCACTCCGTGAAATACACTGCCGCTTGGAGAAATGGGCATTTCAAAGATTTTTTTTTTTTTTTTACATTTCGGATTTCTTTTCTGTATAGAAATAATTTTCTGATGTGTTCTGTTATTTCAAGAAACATTTTCTTGGCTCATTCTGACTAAACTTTATTTGACACACTCTTTAAGGGAAAACACTAGACAATTACATTGAAGGGAATGTGTTTGTCTTCAAGGCCAGTGTTCTGTGACAAGGTTGGAAAAGGAGAGCCACAGAAATGGCATCGGTTTGAATTACTTGTATTTTGCGCACTTCACAAATCCTAGTTCTTAAGCATATTTGAACAGATTTAAGACAGATCTTCAGTGTGTCTTCTTCCTGTACTGGATAGGACTGCTAGCTGTGATTCAGTAAGCCAGCTTGCATTAGATTTCACTATAGTTTTGTATTGCTGGTGCAGAACGTAATTACTAAAAATGTTTTGGAAATCTTTGTATTTTTCTGGTGGAAATTAAATTAAAACATGATGATGTATTATTTTCTGAATGACTGATTTCTGTCCATTCCAAATAGAAGGACAGTCAGCTCTGAGAAAAACAGTTTGTTCCTCGCTGAAGAGACAAGGCAGCGAGAAGGGCTTTGGTGTCTGGATCAGTGTCAATGCCATGCTTGTGGGAGGTAGCTGACAAGATAGCTGTGCCATTGCTTACACGCAGCATCATTTTGGACACAATGTTTTGTGTTCTGCCTCTGTTCCTGTTTTGCAAATGATGAGAATAAAGCTGTGTATCTCTGTCTCAAAAACTTAGGGCAAAAACCAGTTATGGACACACCACATGTTTCATCCATGTGAAGTCCGTACCCTTGTGCCACGGGAAAGCAGATTCGTGGAGCCGGGATGGGTGCTGGGTGTCCGCAGCCCTTGCAAAGTGCCCTTGGTGCAGCTGGTCACGGTGCCTGGAATGGCACAAAGTCCTGAGTGGGTTAGGGGTTTCTCAGTTAATCTCCCCCAGTGTCCCTGGTGCTGCGAGAGATGCCCATCGACAACAGGCAGCTGCCTGCAGGCAGAGGGGTGCTTCTCACTCCAGCATTGGGGACTGGGTCACCGTAAATGCCTGTGCTCCCCTTTGCCCCTCTCTGCCCCCTGCCTTGCCACAACAGGGTGGCCAGAGCCACTCGAGTTCCTCAAGGAGAGCCGCAAGCACCATGGGCATGGGTGCCATCTGGGCTTGCTCCAGCACGCCATGGCGTGGAAGGAGGGTTTTGCTTGTGGGAGGCTTTCTGAGTTCCCCTACCAGTGCTGATTCATTTAAATCGTGTCTTACCTTTTTTTTTTTCCCTCCTCAGTGTAAATGTACGTTTTCCTGTGATTTTTAAAATGGTAAACGTAAGACAACCTATCTACAGCATACAGTCTATAAACCATACCAAAGGGAAGATTCTGCAGAGAAGACAGAGGAAAAGAGAGTAGGAAGGAGTCTTAGAGAAACAGGAGGAGATGTGGTCAGTCCTGGGCTGTTATGCAGATAAGTGTTCACAAAAAGGGAAACCAGTTCCCAGGATTGGAGCAAACATCAGCAACCCAGAGACTCCCATTCCTGAGCTACTGAGCTGCTGTGGTGGTGGTGGTGTTCATTATTAACTCTATAAAACCGTTCTTTCTGGGTGCTCCCAGGACGCACCAGTTGCACTGCTGGTGAGAAGCCCACACTTACAGGTAATATCCAACTGTGTGGCTTTTGGTCAGTGTTTGAGGGTTAAAGTCCCCAGGTCATTTACGCTTTAATGTTGTTCTTTTTCAGCAGCTAGTTCGGATAAAAAAGTTTTACTGTCTCCTCATACTGCTGCATGGTGCCTGCACAAACACAGACAGCTATCTTGCACGCTAGGTGCCTGCCAACAAAAATTGCCATCCCATTTTCACGGAGAAATGCATGTCTGGTCAGTACTGATGACGACCCATCTTCCTGCCAGTCTTACACGTTTAGTGTTGTGCCCTGCTGGCTAATAACTACCTGGCCGTTAACAAGGGTCCGCTTGGGAGGTGCAGAGTCCTGCAGGATGAGACTCCTGTTGCTTGTCTTAGGCTGCGTTCGCTGCTGACTGCGGTTCTGCCGTTCCGCTCATGGGCAGCTGCCTTCGCGCTACGTGCAGAGCTCCCCGAGCACTGCAGCAGAATGCAGTACTTAACAGGGTACGCGGGGATACTCTGGCAAAGGGAGGATCCTGTGCTAGGAAAAGCCTAAGGAACGTGTATGTCATCCAGCTGTGACCTGCCCCCCCACTCGTAGATGCGAGTGCAGGAAAAGCAAGCTGGGTGACCCTACCCTGTCTTTGGTACAGTAAGAGAAAAACAGTCCAGGTAATGTGAGCATACTGCTGGGTGAGCAATACTACACTCCGAACCAAATACATGGAATTATGTCTAAAGCTGAACGGCAGCTCTCGAAGAGAAGCGAGAGCACTGTTGCCATGACTATCGTGTTTGCAAGGGAGACACTTGCCTGCATCTCGGAGCACTCTGCAGCTGGCAGCCTCTGTGCTGTCACCTCCCTCTGGAGGTCCCAAACGTCACGCTGACACCACCTGTCCCCTCCGTATACTGTCCTGGCAGAAGTGAGAAAAGGGTCAGAGATGGGGGGAGACCTTCAGCAATGCTGTGCATCGTGCTGGACTTGAGTGAAAGGCTCCTGGCCCCAGGTCAGGGGGGCTGAGGTGGTTCAACAACAGTGTCTGAAGCAGGTGCTTTATTAACGGCTGGAAATCAGACGTGTCCAACCAGACAAGGAAGGGGAGTGGTGAGGCTGAGGGCTGGGGCAGCAAGGCAACACACTGGAAAAACACTCATGGGCATCAGTTTCATCCCCCTCTGTCCACAGCAGGGCAAGAGCTCGGAGATCTCTCCGTGCTTTGCTATGTTCAGGTATTAAACAAGAACAGAGATCCGTATGTTGCAGAAGGCTACATATATTTTATTTACAAATTCTTGCAGTAGGAGGCATAGCACAACAGCAAGTAGAGCTGAAAGACTTCATATGCCTGATGGTGTATTTGGCTTTCTCTGCAGTAGGTTATCAGTGATTTTAAATTTTCCTTTCCTCTGCCTGAAGGTGTGTAAAGACTTCTGCAAAGGATGCTGAGACTATTAAGTGGAATAAGTTATCTCTCAAAAGTAGAATCCTGTTGCAAAATTCCTGGCGCTTGTCTCAGATTTTCCCAGTCAACTTGGCCTGTGGGAAACATGAAGCCTTACGGCTGTCACCTCACCCTGCGCTGCATTCATCCCTTGGAGAAAGGGCTGGATAAAAGCAGCAGCTTTTCCTTCTCAGAAAACCATCGATCTTATTTGGCATAAGTACTAGAAGGAAAAAAAAACCCAAACAGAAAACCAAAACCGAGAGAAGACAGCTTCTTGTTGGATTTCAGTGCTGGAAATGGTTTGTATGTGCTCTCTGGCTGACAGCCAGAGCTGGAGGTACCCAAGGAAAGGACAGTGCCTGGGCACCCGAGGTACTAATGGCAAAAGTCCAAGAGATTTATAAACCTTAAAAAAGCTAAGGCAATCTGTGGAGAGCAGTGTTAATAAGCTCTGTGTGGTTAGCATTAAAAACCAAGCAAACAACTCCAATCTGCTCTGACTCTTCTGAGGGATACTTCCGAGAAGCCTTACTAAAGTGTATGTTAGTAATCCAGCTTGCAGAAGAAAATGGAGTAGATGCTCATACGCTGCGGCAGTGGAACAGGCAGCCTAGATGAGGAGAGAGTTGGTTACACGGGTGTCTGTCGCAGACTTGCTCAGAAATGCGAAACCTTGCCGTTAAGGGCAGGTGCTGAAGAGCTTGTGGGGTTTCCTCAGGCAGGTCAGATGTCTGGAGGGGATGCCCAGGCAATCGCTATGGCCAATGGCACTTCTGCAAGGAGAAGAGCCACTAGCAGTCTTTCTTACCAGAAAACCACCAGACAGACAGGCAGAGGTACCCCTGCACAAGGGAACTGAGAAACTCAGCGTCTGAGCCTTATGTCATAAAAAAAAAAAGCCCCAAACCTCTGCTTCCTAACCTAGAATTAAGCCAGGCTTGGAAATAGTTTTCCTGTTAGTCCATGTGCTCTGTTTCTTCAGGATCAAGCTAGAGTCCCCAGCCAGAGGCAGATTAATGGAAGAGTCCCTGGCCATGGGAAGCTACTCCCAGAGATCTTTTTGCTAAGATGCCACACACTTGCCTCTGACCGACTGCTTATGGAAACGGTTAAAAGGCAGAAAATGTGAGCAGAACTCTCCAAAGCACATACACATGTGATGGTGTGCGCATGTGCATGCACACACACACACACACGTGCGCACACGCGGCCAGAAACCGCTGGGAACTGGGATTCTTGGCTGCAGACAGAAAGGTTTCTGGATGTACGTGGCAATGTAAAAAGTCACAGCTAGTCTGAACGACTTGGTGCCTCTGCAGACTTCCAGTGACAGTTACAGCTGCGGATGACTAAAACTTAGGGACGCTTACAGCACCCGCTGCGTCTGAAGCCAAGGACTGAAATATTATCGGCGTGCTCCCAGCCGCTCAGCAGCCTCTGCAGGAGCCGCAGCACGCAGCGTGTTGCAATCCAGACCACTGCCTAGCATTTGTACTCTCTTCTGTTTGCTCCCTGGGCTCGTGCTGGCTGGTGCTGACGGTAAATGGGATATTTCTCTGATTACCCCCACCTCCCCCTGTCCCTCGCCCCCCCCCGCCCCACTCCGCTGACGTCTATTCGAGGAAAAGTAGCTTTGCCACATAGATGTTTGCTCCCAAGCATTTTGGACCTCCGGGAGTGTTTTGAGCTTTCCGTCAGCCCGGGGTGTTCCCTGGCTGATCAGCTCCGTAGTTTTTCCCTGCAGTGAATTAGCTGAGGGGTCTGTACCAACGCCTGGGAGTTAAATACGCATATTCCCAAGTATCATGACTAGCCTAGTAGGTTCCATTGTAGGTGAAATGTCTGTTCTATACTTAGAAAGCAGAGGATGTTACGTATTTTTTATTCCACCCACTTGGAAATTTTGTGAATTCAATAGCTAAAATTCTGTATATCTTTATCAACACTGTCAGGCCCATCCTTTCCTTGGCCTGGGAGCAAAGAGGGGAGCAGGGAGATAATACATATGGGGTAAAAAAGGCGCAGTAAAGAGACTGTGAGCAGCCTATTCTGGAAGTTTCACATCAGAGTCGGTACAGCCCACAGGACAAGAAAGGCTTCTGGTATCACAAGGGCACAACCTCAAATTTAACAGAGCACAGGATTAATCACACCAATCAACGGTACGCAAAGTCACAATGCACGCCCAACGTGTCTCTGGCAGGGTACGATTCACTTCCAGCATGGCTAGCAACACAAACCGCTCTACCTAGTAATGGCATGGTTAAAGTATAGTAAGCTAATTTTTAACAGTAAGCTAATTTTTAATGCGTTCATTATCTACAACTTAGCCAACTGTTGGCTTAAAACAACTGTCCTGATGGATCTAAGAACATTCTGTAAGTCGCAAATGTTGCTTTGGCAGAGAATTTTACTCTGGCAGTCGCTTTTTTTTTTTTACATTTAAATTCTGCTATGATAAATTTACAAGTTTTACTGCTAGAAAATGTGTTGTGCGGTCTAGGACAGCCTCTCCCAAAATGCCAGGCTATTGTTACTGAAGAGGCAACATATGGTCACGCACTGGCTAGCAGGGATGTCTTTGGATATATGAATGCAGACCCGTACATCTTTTGCAATGCATGCTAGAGATTGCCAGGAGAGAAAGAAAATTGGGTTGGCCTTCTTGGAGGGAAATGCAGCTTTCACAAGCTTGGCAAACACTGACCTAAAAGTTAGGTGCGCATCTGCCACTGATTTTAACAATAGAAATGTTTGAATTTCTGAAAGTTGCAGACTCTGTCCATGTAGTTTCAAGCTCTTCAGTTAGCATCAGAGGCAGGATAGAAAGAGGAAAGGAAATATTGCAGTTTGCACATCAAATACCAGAACAGTGATGAAACATGTAGATTAATGACACTGTTTAAAAACTCTGAACTCTCTTTATGAGGATATTTGTAAACTTGCCTTATTTGTACCTCTTAGAAATACCTGCATTATGTGGAATCGCATCTGTCTCCTGTAGAATATTTCCATTACTAAACTGCTGTGTTAATTTGAGGGAAGTTGACCTATAAATTGTTTCCAGTGTATCCACATGCATGTATACATATGTACATATGTGTAATTTTATAGCCCATAAACTTAGTACGATTTGTAAAATTTTTTTGCAAACTGTAAACAAACTGATTATCACTTCCTTCTTATTTCCCCATCTGTACTATTTCATAGTACAACTATAGAAAATCACTTAGCCAAATACTGTTATGGATACTGGGGGTAAAATCCTGGCTCAGCTGACTTCACTGGAAACAGAATGTCATCCTTACGCTCCAGGGTAAATAGGCAGAGATGCTCATTTCCTCTTGAGAAATGAGGTACTTCCCAGGACCAGACTTCTCTCTCTTGGTTTGTGTCCATGCGCGTTTCGCCGGCTGTGAGTTAGCAGCCAAAGGACAAGGAAAATTCACAGCTTGCAGGGCATCAGCGAACCTGCCAAACCTTTCCAGTTCCTGCAGACTGACATCTCCAGCAAGCTTGTAACCTCTCTTAAGATTTTAACACCAGTCTGCACCAAGTTTGTCCACTTTCACAACAATTAATGGATTCAGCTCCCAGAGTTTTGTTGACAGAAGGATACAAGCAAGAGTTGCCAGTTAAAGAAGAAGAAATTTCATCATCTGGCTTGCCCACAGTGGACTGGCGTACAAAGGGCTGCGGTTTTAGACCAAATCATGAACATGTGGATCCTAAAGTGAGCAATCACGTTTTAGGAGACTTAGCCTAAATATGCAACTACCTTGTGCAATCTCCCCAGCCTGACCATGTGTCCAAGGCCTGTGGTGCTTGTTGTTCTGGGAGATAAAGGGATGTTTTGTGATGCAGCACGAGCAGACGTTGCTCAGGCTCAGGCAGGGTGAGAAGGTGCTGCCTGTGCCTGAAGCCTTCTTCCCCCTGGGCGCAGATTTGCATTCCCCAGACAGCTCAGACGGTGCAGGGGTCTCCCCCTGCTGCAGAAGGTATTCCAGCCCCTGGGTGCAGATGTTTCCAGGATGGGTGTTTCTGTCAGTTCTTGCAAACCTCTTCTGCTTTACATGAAAATGCATAAATATTCATGGTTATGAGTGACAGCAACTCCATGTAGCATCACTGCTGGCTTCTGTGCTGGGGCTGCCAGAGATGTGGGCAAGCACTGGCAGCGAGTAAGGGCTAGTAAAGCCCAAAAAGATAAGCTTGGCAGCAGACAACAGGAGTTTGTCATAACCACCTCCTTGCCTGCTGGTGAGGGTGCCTCAAGGAAGACTTAGGATTGAAGCTGTGCCTCCACAGGTATTTCAGTTCATTGATTAATTTGGCCTCATCTCACATTTGCTCACAGCTGCCTTAGGCATCTCACTGCTGAGCTCGCCGTCTGCTCTGGCTCTCTTTCCCAGGACCCTTCCTGATCCTATACCCCTTTTCTGACCTAACTCTTGGCCAGTTCTGTGCAGGGAACTGGGCGCCTGTTTAGGTAAGGCATGAGCTACATACGCCGTGCAGAGCAGCTGGAATGCATGTCCACCTTGCAAAGTGCAATACGGAGTTTTCTGAGTTAGCTCAGGGCTAACAGAAGTATAGTCACGCTGGGAACACCCCCTGGTTCGTGATGAAAAGCAGGATAAAAGATTTGAGGAAAGCGCCAAGTTAAGGTAGATACATCATTTCTAGTGCCAAAGCTAACAAATGAGACATGAGTGAGGTTTCTCTTCGCTGTATGGCTGTGTGTAGCCTGCCTTGAGGGGAAGCAAGCTCTGCAACACCCTCTTTTGTCCTTGGGGACGCAAGGATAAAGAACTGGAGGAATGTAGCTAAATAATACACAACTTTGCTACCACATCTCTTGCTGAAAACAGAATTTGGCTCCCAAAATATTATCAATGGCAGTCCTGAAAACCCTCCCGCTGGTTCAGACCACGCATTCCATCATTGTTTGGTGACCTGTGAGTTTTCCCTGAAGGTATTACCATGTGCACACAAAATGAACATCTCTTCTGCAAGCTGGAGTTAGGGCTGTGGATGCAATAGTAAAACACTGGTCTGTCAGACATGGTGCCACGGAAGTGTGACCCAGGCACCGAGGGGAGGACTGCTCCCCACCAAACCATAGGTATCTACAAGTTGGGTAGCACATTAGCCCCTCCTGTATGTGACAAACTCCTGCTGCTGCCTCCTGTGAATAGCTGTGAGGACAAGAATACCCTGAGGTGAGAACTAAGTCATTGCAACACATGTTATTATTCCGCTTAACACCATTCTCCATTCACAGCTTTCAAAAAAGGGAGTATATTTTGGGGAAGGAAACTGCAAAACCGTTTAAGCATCAAGGTGAAGAGATCTTTTCAATGGCATGGGCTGTGTTTGGGAGCACCATCAAAAATCCTAGTCTGACAACAATGCCTCTCTTCCATGTGGCATGAAGCTGTTATTCCTACATCCAGCATGGGTCCACAAGGGAGGGGGAGGTAAGCCAAATACGATTGTCCCTGGCACTGTGACCCCATTCTATCATCCAGATTGACTAGCTATGAATGATTAAAGTTGAAACCTTAAAGGAAGAATTGGTATCTCTTGTTTTTCACAATGCTTCAGGTACAATGGATCAAAATAATTTCTTTTTACCTCTGGGAAGCTGGGTTTAGGTACATTTTGGGAGTTAGAAAATAACTTGGGGGGTGGGGGGAGGGAGGGGAGGCACTGGCTTGGGCCGTACCCAGATCCATGGTTCTTCTGGAGCCAGGCACTGCCGAGCAACTGCTGTCTCCGCGGTGTGGCACGGAAGTGTGAAACACGAACAACGGCAGTCAGGATGCAGCTGCATTGTCAGCCCTCCCTAAGTCCCCTCATCTCCCGAGAATGGCCTTTGTAAATTATAAATACCATTAAATAATTGTTGAAGATGTGTGTATATCGAGGTATGAGAGAGAAGGATGGTGGCAGGGCATTTGGAGAAGTATAACTCCTGACAAATTTTCTTTAATATTTTATTTCTCTGCTTAATTCTTAGATGCCTACACCTAGTGACTCTAAGGTGGGTTTCTGAAATACTAAGGCAAATCTAGTATTTGCCACAGGAGACAGAGATTTTTATTTAAAGGAGCCTTGTGGTCCAACAGACTGTGTGCACCACAGCTGCGTGCCAGGGTTCATCTTCTGCCATGGTCCGGGTGGTAGGACCCTGAGGAAGCTGTTCCCATTCCCCTCGGACTTGCCTGCTCAATTTTCCTCCCATGGACCCTGTCCTGGGACCTTGACCTAATTCAGAGCTGGGACGGAGTGGGGACATGCCCGTGTTTGCCATTCGTAGAAGCGACCGTGAAGCCCTGTAGTTTGCAGGTCCCTCGGTGCTGACTGTACTGCACACCAGAATGAAAACTCCAGGGACTGGAGGCGAAGGTCTGTTGGATTATCATCTCCATGTTCCATCCAGCACAGGACCGTTCCCTACAGTACCGTATTTGTATGTGACATGATTTGCACAGCACAGTTGCAAATGACTGTATCAATTAGCTCCCACAACTTCTAAATTATTTTTCTGGCTTGACAGAGCCTGCCTACCAGGATGTTACTTTTGATGCTAAGCATGCGCTTTCCTCCCTCCGTTTTCTTCCCGTTTGCTGTTGAATAAAGCTCGTTAAAACTCTTCAAATAATTCCTCCATTCCGCTCACATCTCTTGAAAAAGTTCTCTATTCTTCTTATCCCCACTTACTTCTAATTTAGCATTTACACACAGCCACATCTTTTAATCTCTCTCCATAAATTAATACCAGCAGCTCCTTCGTCATTTTGATTGCTCTTCTCTAAATCCCCATCGATTTGTTTTCATCTTTCCGGTTCTGAGGTTTGCAGGCAAAGCAATCAGCAGCTCGTGTTCCGTCTTGCTGGCACAGGGTACAACGGCACAAATGGCAGCCCAGGTTGGGGCAGAACCAGAAAATCACTAAGGTTGGAAGAGACCTCAAGGATCATCTAGTCCTGCTGTCCCCGACATACTGCTTCTGTACATAAAATTGCAAATTGAACTGTTTCCTTTTTTTTTTTTCTGGTTGTGAAGGTTTTTTTATCTTTTTTTTTCTTTTGGGGCGGGAGGGAGAACACATTGCAAATTGATGTCCAAATTACTGCTCATTAACGCGCAATGACCTTCTCCAAATTTGTTTGTGTGTATGGCATCCCTCCCTTCTGCATCTTGCAGATAATGTACTTGCTTGTAAACAGAAGTTACATTCCCTTACCCTCACCTTCTAGGATCTTTCTCCCTTTTAATTATTTTATTATTATAGAAATATTTTATTGTTGCAGGAATAAAACAGGTGTTACATAGTAACCCTGTAGGCAAACCACATACAACATAAAAAAAAAGTTGATTTTATACCAAACAGCAACATTTCCCACAGTCACAGCATCCTCTGTGCTGCAAAAATCGCACATTTCACCCCAAATTTACTAATTAATGAGGCATATATGTATGTGGTATCTTTTGTCCCACGGAGTTGTGCTGCCCCCCTCAGGCGAGGACTCCGCCGCCCCCACGGGGTCCTCGCCTTGGGGGGGCGGGGAGCAGCACAACCGGCTCCGACCCTCGAAATAAGCCCCGACCCGCCAGCCCCGCCACTCACCCGCGCTATAGCGGGGTGCGGCCGGTGGGGAGAGCCCTCTCCCGCCCCCTAGCGGCCATCCGCCGCGCTCTCCGCCCTCTTTGAGCGGCGGCGTAGTCCCGCCCCGAACCCCTCTGCGAGTGGCTGACAGGCACCCGCGCCCTTTGCTGATTGGTCCTGGCCGCGCCCAGGAGGTTGCGCCGCGCCGCGCCCCGGGCGAAGGGCCGGTTCTGGGTGACGGCGGCCGGCTGTCATGGAGGAGCTGGACGGGGCACGGGGGGCGGTGGACGTTTCTCTGTGAGGCCGGCTGCGGTGGGAGGGGGTCAGCAGCGCCCCGTGAAGGTAACCCGCAGCTCGGTGGCTCTTTCTAGCCCGCTCCCGGCGGNAGGGGAATGAGGGGGGGGGAGGGGGCTCGCTTGGAAGGGAGGCGGCGGGCCTCAGGGCCGGCTGAGGTGATCGTGGGGGAAAGGACAAGCTCAGGCTTTCCTTAACCGCCTGAGACTCGGTCAGAGTGCGGCGGTCGGGGCGTTTGTCGCCTTCCCTGTCTCGCTTTCGCCTGTGGGGTGCGTGTCTGCGGGGCTGCTTGGGGGAGCAGGGAGAAGGGGGGTTTTTTCCTCGGACTGTGCCTCAGAGGGGTATGGATCGTAGCGATCTAAGGGAGAACAGGATTTTTCCTGCGGCTGGTGTGGATAACGCGCTGGTGGGGTTAACCCACTCTCCACTAACAGCTTTCCTCAGGGGGCACTGAGCAGCCCGGGGGCATCCCAGGGAAGGCAGCTGGAGGTCGGTGAGCCACAGCAGCGAGTTGTTTGGGAATAGGTGTAGAAAAATATAACTGCGGTTACCTGTTTGCTAAGCAGGAGGTGAAAACATCCAGAATTCTTTCTTTTGCAGATCTATAACAAGCGCAGCCTGTGCTTTATCAGGACCCTGTCCAGAGTCTCCATGTTGTACTGTCCAGTAAGCTTTTAAAGACACTTGTGTATCTGTCAAGAAGCAGAGAGGTGCAGACTAAATGGATCTAAAGACAGCAGTGTTCAATGCAGCTCGTGATGGAAAGCTGCGTCTGCTTTCCAAGTTACTGGCAAGCAAAACAAGAGAAGAGGTGGCTCTACTGATGTCAGAGAAAACCAATGGTGCCACACCACTTCTGATGGCAGCCCGTTATGGTCACCTTGACATGGTGGAATACTTGTTGGACCATTGCTCAGCGTCAATAGAGGTTGGGGGTTCAGTGAATTTTGATGGTGAGACCATCGAGGGGGCTCCGCCATTATGGGCAGCATCGGCCGCTGGCCACTTGAAGGTGGTTCAGTGTCTGTTAGATCGTGGTGCATCTGTCAACAATACAACTCTAACAAATTCAACACCACTTAGAGCTGCCTGTTTTGATGGTCACCTGGAAATAGTAAAGTATCTTGTGGAGCACAAAGCAGACCTGGAAGTATCAAACCGTCATGGGCATACGTGCTTGATGATCTCTTGTTACAAAGGCCACAAAGAAATTGCTCAGTACTTACTTGAGAAAGGAGCTGATGTTAACAGGAAAAGTGTTAAAGGTAAGTTGGGGTTTTTTCACTTTCATTGTAGTAAGTAGAGATAAAGTTACTCATTTACCCTTCTTTAGGAGGCTGACATCCAAAAATATTCTTCTAGTCTTGAAGTGGATGAATAAGACATATAAGACATAAAGTGCATTTAGCTATGTTTTTACTGTTTTGGGGTTTTCTTCTGACGTACTGCTTTGTTAACACGGGTAATATAATTTCATTCTAAATGGATAGATTTTAATCTTAAATCCTAATTCTTGAAAAGACTCGGTCGTATGAAATGTCACATTTATGCATGTGCAAAAAGCTAAGAAACTGGCTGACAGCTCCTTTTTCTAATAGGTTGATGAGGCAAAATACTGAAATATATGAGCATATATTCTTGTTTTTCATAGTTTTGAAACAAACCAAATATGCTGTACATAAAACTGACCTGTGCCAGTAAGGCTAGTACAAGGAAAGATGCATAAAGGAGAAAAATTCTTTTCTAGTTTGAAAATGAATAAGCACTTTACTCTTCACTCTCCTCTGCCTCCAAATTCTTGAATAATTTTGGACCTTTTTTCAGTATTAGTAAACAAAACCGTATATTAGGATTGAAGAAACAAAGCTGCAGGTAACTGCGATCCCAACAGAAGGATTCCCAGTGGTGCACAGATCACGAAGGGTATCTCTTTGCCTCTGCTTACAGTTACCCTGGTGTGATTTTTCAAAGTGAAATTTTCTGTCGGTTGTGCTGTGATCATAATTATGTGGACCTCTCGGTTTAACCACCTTTTTTTTTTATTACATCTCAGACTTGTATGTGGGTGTGATATTTGCCTGAAAAGCATACCAATTATTGTAGGTTACAGTTAATTTTTAGCTCACTGAGCCAGAATTGTGATTCAGCAGCTTATTTTTTATATATATGTATAACAAAACCTAATCTGCTAATAAACCTCTTTGTAGTGTAATGCTTTCACTACCTGTTTCTGGCTAATTACATTTGAAATAGTATACTATACTTTATTTCTATTTAAGTGTACTTTGTGCCTAGGTTATTGTATGATGCTGGTAAATAACAAATATGAAATTAATCTTTGGAAAAGCTGTTCAGTTAAATATACCTTTTTTCAGCAAATCATGCAGATATGTGGGTTTAATGTAAAGAAAGCTAAACTACAGATTTGTCATAGAGGTGGGCAGAGCAAAATAAATCTTCCTTTGTAAGGATTTAAAGTTGCTTATGAATCATCATGGACTTGTGATAGGATAAAAATGTCACTTTTCTAGGCAGGATTCTTGGAATAACAAACTAAATATATAGTGTGTATTGTTTTTTAGTTTTAAACTAATCCCTTTATATGATAGGTATGAACAGAGTAACACTGTTAAATATCTGATGTAACAGGAAAAAAGATACATCTCTGCATCTCTTTTTCCCCTTCATTTTGTGTTGGTGGATTAGGCTTTACTGGTTTTTATTATTCACTTTACTGGTGCAGTAGTGTTATTTGTCCTTGTTTAAATGACTGAGTGACGGTCACTCACTCCAGAGGATTTTCTCAGGGCTCTCGGTTTTGCTATTAATTCCTTACTTTCTCTGCTTCCTTTAGTTTCTGTGTGACTTGCAACTAGGCACATGAGCAAAGGTTCATAAGGTCTAACTGATCCTCAATTTAAATTAAATTTTTAAAAAAGTTGGATTTGGTGTATTTTAGCTCATTAAAACTCATTTTATACTTTGAACTGCCGTGTGTACAGAAGGATATGTGTACATAGTATCTATTGGTCAAGTGTGGCATTCCTTTTTGTATGTAGAAATCCTCTCTCATATGACATGAGCATACTTTTTGGCATCTTAAAGCAGTCTGATCCAGATCTGAATTTATCTAATAAGCAGTGGTGAGGTAAAGGAAGAGAGGAAGGTACTATAAACCATGAAAGTGAAAGTCAGCTGTGGAACGGCAGAACAACTGAGCAAAACTAGTAGCCCTAAGTATTGCAACAGTATAGGTGTTGCAGTGGCTGAGGCTCCACAGCTAACCTTCTGAACTTTGTTTTGCAAGAATGGTCAGTAGCTATTAATTTCAAGATTAGTATCTCCAACAGGTTTCATTCTACATTGTCATGTAGACTCTCTCTCGTGGAGAGCGTCTATCTGCACTTGTATAGGGAGATACAGAGACCTTGAGTGCTCTGCTCTTGAACAGTAAAAGTTGTTGCTATCCTTGTATCTGAACTCTTTTTAGATAGCTCCATTCCTGGACCATGTATGGAGAAGCCTACTGTTCTGTGAAAGATGTAAAAGCTTTAGTTACTGTAAATTTTGCTGCACTTAAAATCACAACACTCCTTAGAAGAACAAACTTAGGTAACTTCAGTAGAGGTGCTGTTGTGGGACATCACTGTAGATTCTTTTCCAGGTATTATTCTTAAAATCTTAGGGGGGCGGGGGGCAGACAAAAAGGCAAAATTCCTTCAAATATTCCTTGTGGTTTTCCACTGGATTTTCAAATCGCAAGGCAGAAACTTATTTTAAAACCCAGGAAAATCTAGAGCTGGGAAAGATATGAAAATGTTTTGAACTGTTGACAATTCCAGAGGAAAGTCCAAATACTTTGAGATGAGAATATAGGTAAGTTCACAGGCATCTAAAAGTCAGGGTGACAACTGAGGCAGAGTATGAAAAAGCAGGTGAAAACATGTAGTGAAATTCTGCTTCTAAAATGCAGATAGAATCTTGCAATTGTGTTTTGGACTAAGGAAGATCAGAATCCAGAAGTTCCTGAAAGATGGTTGTGGTAGTGCAAACGTACAGCTAGGAAATTATTAAGATGTACATAAAGACTTCAGACTCTGAGTCAGATAAGATGCTACACCAAGGTAAAGTGTAGGTCTGGCATTGTCTCACAGGTGATCATGGTGAGGAAGGAGGTAGTAAGATGCTTGGGGTATATAAGTGCTATACTGTGAAAGATAGCCAATGGTTCTGAATTTGAAGTATGAGCCTTTAGTTATCTTTGTTTCTACTGTTTTCTACTGAACTTTCACAGTTTCCCCAAACTCTTATGAAGCACATAGGCAACACAAATGTACACAAAGCATTTAAAAAAAAAAAAAGTTGATGTTACATTAGCAGTTTTAGTGAGGGAGGAAAACTGATACCTGAGGTAAGGAAAGTGGGATTTTTTTCTCTCAAAATTGTGGAAAACAGCAAAGATATCTCTAGGTTTGGGGTTTTTTTTGGTAAAAAAGCAAAAAGTGGGTTAATTCACCACTGCCTTCCAAATTCAGAGGTTTCTCCAGTATGTTACTCCTGGTTTAAGAAGCTACAGATTAAAAATACCAAAGCTTAGTAAGTTTCATTTTTCACTTACATAATAATATTTCAGATGGTAAGTTGGTGTGGCTTGGGGTTTTTTTTAACACAAAAAGTTCTCTTAAAAGTTAAGATCTTCAAATAATCATGTTGTTCTTAAAGGGAGGAATGGTGTGAATAATAGTAGAGTAGCAGAAACTTGAGTTTTTTCAGGAGGCAGTAAAACCCTGGAACTAAACTTGAAGCGAAGCGCAGCTCCACCTTTGTGCTGGGTGAGGAGGTTGTCTTGTGTGCCAGCTGCCTGCAGTTTTCTGTTCTGGTGCATTGCGAAGCCTGCCAGGGATCTGTTTTTAGAGTGGTGCTTCCTTACCGCTTTCGGAATAGACCTCTGGACTGAATACAGTATTTCACTGATATGTTTCTGAGCAGTCTTCCTTTGGTTGCCATGTGTAGGGAGGGAAATGCTTACTCTTGTAATTTAAGTGGTAGCAGTCTTTGGGCCTTCAAATTACAGATTTGGGCTCTCTCAGGGATATACCTGGGGGTGTGTTTGTTGGATTTTATCTTTTAAATAAAATATTTAATATAATTGCTCCAGTAAAATTCTTTTACATGCAGACCATTTTAAAGGGATCTTATACTTCTGTTCTAACTTCAGACAGGACACCTAGATACTGCAGTTTGAAAATTGGCAATGCATATTTTGATAATTTGCATTGTACTTAATCTCCTTCCACTGGACTTGCCAGGGAATAAGGACTGTCTTCTGAAATATCTATGTGAAACGCAGATGTTTTTCCTGCATATGGTTTCTAAGCTCAGCTGCTTGGTATGTGGTCTCTTCCTCTTCAAGGTGGTATTTGTGGTTTTTACTAGTGGTCTTCGCTAACTCTCTCCTTCTTTTGTTGTTAGCAGACTTATCTGCTACACAAAAGACTAATTTTTCTCCTCCTGAGTATTAGAAAATTTAATAAGAACTGCTGGACTAGACATGTCTTTAGGTGTCTCTTGAGATCTGTGCAAGAATGTTTGGTTGCAAACCCCGATTCTTAGTCGTTTATGATCCTCCATATTATTGTAGCAATTGGAGAGACTCATGTATTTTGAAAAAGCAAAATAACACTATGATTTAAAATTTTTTTCTTAGATTCTACTGGCACGCTGTTTGAGTAGAACAGCTTTGTAAAATAATATGGAGGACAAGGCTTGTTGACTGCTTCCTCATTTTGGAAAGTATAGAAACATACAGACCTCAGTCTTTGTTGGTTATATATGTATAGGTTATATATCAAGGTTATAAATACAGTAGTACTTTTTCAAGGGCTGGTGTTATTTCAGTATTGTAATTTCTGTACTGGAAAGTGTAGTGTTCAAATCTGCTGGTAAAGGTAAAAAAATCTTTTACAGTCTGGGCAGACCCAGAAAAAGAGGGGGGATTACAGAGATTCACACTCTTTGCTCTATGATCAGTATGGTTTAGTATGTGTTAAAAATAATTAATTTTCTCTTGCAGTAAACATTAAGGAGTCTGACAGGTTTGTTCTTCTCTGAGTTTTTTGTCTTGTCTGCTTGCCAAGATTCATTGGGGGGGGAACACCAAACAAAAAACCGAAACCAAACCAAACCAACCAAACAAACAAACAAAAACCCCACCAAAATAAAGCTCCTGGTTTTGGTTTTTTTTTTTCTTTTCCTTTTTTCCCCCCTTATGAATAAAACCTTGCTCTCTGTGTCCTGTGTCCTCTTTTTGTTTGATTGGGGTTTTTTTCCCTTTTTTGGTCCGTATTACATGGCACAGTGCACTGCATTTTGTAGATATTTTGTGTGTGACGCTATGTGGAAACTAAACAGTAGGAATGTCTGTAAGTACAAGATACAGTTTAAAGGAATAAATTATTGAATTTCAGCTAGAAAGGAGTTTATTCTGAAATTAAATGATTAACAGCATGCTTTTTATTGGTAATCTTGATAGTACAAATTTTTGTGAAGTACTTTGGTGAGCAAGAGGGCAATTATTCCATTATTCCATTACAGAGTATGGTAACTAGATTAAAATAACTTGTTGAGATTAGCAGTCCTTTATAATTTTCTCCTTAAAGGGAAGACTTACCTTTAGTTTTTCTGTGTCATGCATACTAAGCATAGGGATTTTTATTTTTTTTTGCTTTTCTTCTGCACTGTCCATGTTTATATGTATGTAGCAATACATTTTTAAATCAGTAAAAATCTTGAAAGACTTAATTACTTCAAGTGCTCTGTTAGGAAAAAAAATCAACGTTACATGAACATCTTCACTTTTATAAAGTGATGTATTTATTTTTGCAGCCTTACAGATTAAATCAGTGTGGTTAATTTTACATGCTGGTCAGTCATTGAAATTGTCTTTTTTATGGTTAAATACATTGGATGTGAAATTAGATGAATGCTAAATTTTCATGGAAGTTTTACTACCCAGACATTTGATCAAGCATTTTGTAAGTAGTAGGAAGTGGATATACTTAATTTGTTGCAAATCAAGTCAAATCACATTCTGTGTCATTGCTTCATTGTCTTTCATTCCCATGTCACAAGCTACCCGTCTATTTTGGGAATTATTTGCTTCTGACATAGAAAGACATGGCCTCATTATGAATTTGAATGCCCACCCCCCCATACTCCAATAAGCTTTTGATAACACTGGATAGTTAGAGCATTAGTGTCATATGTGAAGTGTTTGTGTAATGTTCATACCACTTATAATGGTGGACTGTAACAAAAGAATAAAACAAGAAGCTGTGGTGTCAGCTGACCATGTCTTTTTTTCTTAATTTGTTTTTGCAAGATTTCGAAGGACTGGAGGTTGAGGTTATTCCATTTCTTTGTTGCTGTTCTTAATTAGAGGCAGTTATTAGGTAGTGTGAGTAGTAAAGTTTTGTACAGATAGAAATAGTTTATAAGCAATATTAGCAATACAGTATAGTGGTACTCACTTTCTAGCAGAGAAGTTCCGTGACCAAAACATTTCCAGTCCAATTTTGTTTCTGTGGAAGAATGAGGTGCGTTTCTTTTTTTTTTTTTTAATATTAGCTATGTTCTATATGTGATTAAATTCCTGCAGATAATTTTAGAATTAAAAATGGATTAAGAAAAATTATTGAAACCTATTTTGAAGTAATCATTCGTACCTTTAAAATAGTACTTTGATTTGACAAACATCTTCATATGCATCCCTTGGAAAACTGCTTATCGAAGAGAATGACTTTCAATTTACTTTTACTTATTTTCAGCCTTTTCCTTTTTAATACAGCAATAGGTATAATGTTTACTTTTAGTTTGTTACTGAATAAATAATTTACAAAAAATGAATTAACTGCTGAATTGCATTCAGTCACTGTTTATTCCTGTCACTATAGACAATTTAGTGTGCTTGAAATGGATAACTTAATTCAGAGAATAATGGTTGATTTGCCATACTTATCTGAACTGCTCAATTCTTGGCCATAGACTTTGAATTAGATATTAAGGCCATTGATATTTTTTCTTCCAAGTTCTTCCTCAAATTTAACAAATGGTACTGCTGTGTGTAGATGGCCAGTAATCTTGTTATTTCTTAATGTTGGAGTTTGTTTTTTTAAGTTGGCAGTTCTCAACTATCTACCCCTGGCTGCTTCTAGTCTATGAAAATATGTTTTTATGCAGTGTATCCTTTCCAGTGCTGTACCTTTACCATCCAGTCAAACTGAAGAGAGGTACAGCTACCTAAAATTAGTGGGGATGACCTTCCTTTATTACCTTCCTTCATTAGTCTGCACATGGTTTAAAATAACTGTATTATTTTAACTCTAAGGGCTACTATAATATAAGTAGCTAAAAAATTACGCTACTTCTGATACGCTGCCAGTAACAGCTGGTTAAGCTTAAGTCAGTTATTGCGATATGAATTAAAAAATCCCCCCCCTCTTTTTTTTTTTTAATGAAGGACATCCTGTTGGACAGAGTAGTGAAATTCCTTGGAGTCTTAAGCGTATTTCCACATGTTCTGCATAGCTGAACTGTAAATTAATGGCATATAGACTTTTGGATTGGACCTGATTTTACCCAAACAATGCCCAAGCTTAATTGGTATGGATTTTTTCTGTGTTAATGTGTCATTGTATATATGCCTGGCAATTGATAAAAAAGTGTCAGGAACAGCATTATGTGATGACGGATCTACAACATGTAACATGAATAACTGCCATTGGTCCTATTGTCAAAGCCGGAAAATTGTATATTAATAGTTGTGAAGTTATAGTAAGAACTTTGGTGTTACTAACTACTTTTGGTTTATTTGTCTTTAATATACTTTTATGTTATGATTTTTAAACATGTTAAAATATCGCCTTGAAGGTAGAAAGTAAGTGCCAATTCCAGTGTTTCAGAGCTGTGCTGTGGGGGACGGTATATGGGCTTGAATACACCCTGAAACGGCTGTACTAACTGGTGGCTCAGCCAGCACCCAGATGCATTTGGGTTTGCCTTCATCACTGAGTGCAGAAGTGCGGATGGTCTGAGGAACTAGCCAGGGTTTAGTTCTGGGATGACTGCTGTAGTTTCATTTTAACTAGTCTTTCTCCAGCATAGATAGCAAGAAGACTTGTGTGTTGGAAAATTTGTGTATTTGTCTGCTTCTGACACCTTTCCACCTTAGGAATGTAAAGGTCTCATGGTCCTCAATATTGAGGTATCAACAGTTTTCTGGTCTGTAATGTGTGATAAGGACAGACAGAATTACAACTGAGAAACTATGCATGCCAAATTCATCAGACTTCACCTATATTTGGTTACGTATCTGTTCTTGTGATTGGAAATTTTGTTGGTCTTTGCAGAGGCTATAGTGTGGCCAGACCTATAACTGAGTTAACGCTACTGGTGATAAAAACTGCCTAAGGTATTAAAGATTTGTCCTGGTCTTGGGTAGGATAGTGTTAATTTTCACAAGGAGCCAGGTCAGGTGAGCCAAGCTGGCCATGGGGCTATTCCATACCATGTGACACCCTACTCACCATAAAAGGTTGCTAGTCCGTGAGGGGTGGGTTCAGCGCAGCTCTGGGGTGGTCTGGGTACAGCCTGCAGAGCATCACCCATTGTGTACATGCCATTATAAGTATTGTTGTTGTTATTTCCCTCTGCCTTTGCTGTCCCAGTAAACTATCCTTATCCCAAACCAAAGGCTTTGCCTTTGTCTTTCCCATTCTCCTCTCCATCCCACCGGGGAAGGGTGAGCGAGCTGCTGGCTTGGGCTGAACCACGACAAGATTGGAAATCACTTGCCATTGTATGAACTCGTTTAGCTTTGTGCGTCTTGATCTAACAGGTAATTTCGGGTGACTCTTTGTGTTGGGATGTCTTCCCTGGTTTACTTGCTAGTACGTGATAGTAGAATCACTGGCCACTATTCAGAAATGTTTCAGGAAAGGAGTATTTTGCAAGTTAAGTTCACTGTCTATTAATGAAACAATCTGATATTTTCTGTGGTGTTTTTTCTTAATATTTGAAACTGAAAATACTGGTTGAAGTACAAAATATGTTCATAGCTCTGCTATAATTGAAAAATCTGTTAAACTTGAGTCATAAGCTTTTGAAAATAACTTCTTACAGATCTTTTGTATGAATTTGATTAGTGCGTCAGCTAAGTTTTGGTATCTGGTGAGGGTGGATTGAGACTCAGTTTGTCCTGAATAACTTCTGTTCCTTCTTACTGCTGTTCTTCTGTTTGCTGAATTTGAGAGCAACAAAGAGGCCTTGAAATGTGCTGTCAGTTCTTCTGCAGATGGTCCACAGACAGGTTTGAGGAAGAAGCAGCAGGATGATTTATATGTAAAGTTTTGAGAAATGAAATATTAGAAGAGAAAGAGTGAGGAGGCGATGATTGGGATACTAGTGAGGAAACCAAGGCAAAATGCCCAGTGCCCAGAAAACTAGAAAATTTTTTGTCTAAACAGACCTTGAGTCTCTACATACCACTTCTGCATACCAAAACTTGCAAAAGCTTTGGATGAATGTTTTCTGGTCAACAGAAGATAAAACCAAATTACTGCGTGATAATCTGCTAATTCAAAACACAGAATAGAGGTCTACATTGTGGATCCGAGGTATCTGGTTCTGCTGGCAACAAGTGGGCCTTGAATTTAGAGGACAGTCATTATGGTTTGACCAGATATTTCTGAATTTTGCTTTTGTGTTTTTTCTCCAACTTTATATCTTCTTACTGTGTCTTGTAGAAAGAAGTGTGCTATGAAGTCACATATGTAAAAACTAGAACATGTCAAAATTATTTGTATAGACCTACGTCAGGTTCTTATAATTGAAACAGAAATGAAACAAATTTTCTGTTTATGAATCATATTTAATAATTATGAATCTTTTTTCCTTATATACATGTACTAACTTCAAATGTTCTGCTTTTTAATTTATCGTATTAAAGACAGTGTAAACAGTATGTTCTTTGCAGAAAGAATGTGTTAGCAGAAAGACTTTACCTCTGTTTTAGTTTTAATTTATTCCTATGCAATATTCAGCTTTTAAGACAGATCTCAGGCACACTTTTGATTTAAGTTTCATTAGCTAAATACTCTAGTGTAAAGAGTAAACTGGACGTTCTAGAGATCAGAACCTGGAAAAATAAATTAAACTGTATAAAGATAAATAGAAGCTGTGTAGATTGGTAGACTTCATATCTACAGATACTCACTTATGCCAAAAATGAGCTGAAGATTTCAAGACTACAGCTTGGTTTCCTAACCCACTGTGGTTCTGTTGGAGACTAGAAATACAACAGCAAAGCACACTTTTAAATTGCTGTCTCGTTGGCATTAAAAAAAAACTTACCAAAAACGTAAATAAGAAAGTTTTGTGAAACCTCTTTCTCTTAACTTGTAAAAGCCAAATCTGATGACATGAATGGGCAGAGAGCACCTTAGAAGAGAAGGCTTCATTTGTGAATGTGGAAACTTGCTGACAATGTAACAGAAACTGATGATCTGATGGGCAGTTAACTGGAATTTACAGGCTAATGATGTAAGAAATTTTAATACAGGGGGTAATGTGAGCTTTCTGTTAATTTACATAGTAATTTAGTGGGAGACTGAAAAGTTAACTATGCCTGTATCTGTAGTATATATATTCTAAAGAACAAGGCAGATTTAAATTGTGCCATTTTAAAAGCAGTCAAACACATAAGAGACTTTGTTATGTTGATACGAGACCAGGAGGGTTTGTCCTCATGCTTTTCCTTCTCTAGTGAAGTGCTCATATTTAAAGTTAAGCAAAATTTTCATCTAGTTGAAGCCTAATAGTTCAATACTTAACTGTGGTGTTCAATGCTTCCTTTCTAATGTTCTGTGAATAGGGTTTTCAAACAGGTGAAACTAGTGCTTACTAGAAATTTCCCCACATGGTGTTAGAACCAGAGTGCCTTTAATTGAAAAACTCTGCAATATCATGCTGATGAGAAATAATCTACATGTAAGTGATAAGACACTTACAGGATAGATGGCTGTGTATTTTGTGTTGAATGTATTTTTTTTTCTTTCTTGGCTTTGGGAGCCAAGAAGCTAACCAAAGGAGCAGAGAGATTAATGTGGGACTTGAGAATAACAACCTAAGAAAGCACTAAGAATAGTTTGTCCCGGTAGGCACTTGTGCTCAACAAAATATCTAGCTACCTCAGAATTTACTGACAGTGTCAAAGGCCCCGGCTGAGATGAATGGCCTGTTGTGATGGATTGTGTTTTCGATTGTCTACAATTAGTACCTCAAAACATATAAATCAAAAGGATTGGCAGTGGAGAGAGGAAGAGGTATAGAGGCAAAAAAAAGCCAATGTTGAGTTAGCCCAACTTTAATTTTCATACACATCTTACTGGTTTTTAGTCATTGCTGGAGATAGAGGGGAAGGGAAATTTGACAAGGGAAGAAAAGTGTAACAACATGGAGATAGCAAGCTTAAGTTTCTGTTTCATACTTGCAAGTAGATAGAAAATCCCTTACTGAATATTTCAGTTGGAAGGGACCTGTAACTCTTATGTAGTCCGGCTGCCTGACCACTTCAGGGCTGACCAAAAGTTAAATCAAATTATTAAGGGCATTGACCAAATGCCTCTTAAACACTAACAGGCTTGGGGCATTTACAACCTCTCTAGGAAGCCTGCACCAGTGTGTGTCCACCCTCTCAATAACGAAATGCTTCCTGATGTCCAGTATGAACCTCCCCTGGTGCAGCTTTGAACCACTCCCATGTGTCATGTCACTGGATCCCAGGGAGAAGAGCTTAGCACCTCCTTCTCCAGTTTCCTTGTCAGGAAGCTGTAGAGAGCAATGAGCTCGCCCCTCAGCCTCCTCTTCTCCAAGCTAGATAAGGCCAAAGACTGCAGGCGCTCCTCACAGGACATGCCTTCCAGCCCTGCCACCAGCGGTGTTGCCCTCCTCCGGACACATTCAAGGACGTGAACATCTTTCTTAAATACTGGGGCCCGGAACTGCACACAGTACTCAAGCTGCACCAGTGCTAAATACAGCAGGGTAATCCCGTCTTTTGACCATCTGGTTATGCTGTGTTTGATGCTCTCCAAGATGTGGTTCGCCCTCTTTGCTGCTAGAGCACACTGCTGACTCACATTGAGCTGCTGTCGTCCAGCACCCCCAGATCCCTTTCTGCAGGGCTGCTCTCCAGCCACTCCTGTCCAAATTTGCACTTGTTCCTCGTGTTACTCTGTCCTAGGAGCAGAGTCTGGCATTTGGACTTGTTAAATTTCAGCTCGTTAATCATTGTCCAATGCTCCAATCTATCTAGATCCCTCTTCACGGCCTCTTGTCCCTTGCGAGAGTCAACATCACCTTCCAGTTTGGTGTCATCAGCAGACTGGCTAATGATGCATTCAACTCCTGCATCCAGATCATTGATAAAAACATTAAACAGAACTGACCCTGGGACTGAGCCCTGAGGAACACCGCTGATGACTGGTCACCAGCCAGATGTAGCCCGATTCACTACGACACATGGAGCTCTGCCCTTCATCTGGTTCTTCACCCAGCGCACTGTGAAGCTGCTCATCCCACAGCTAGACAACTTGTCCAGAAAGATGCTGTGAGGGATGGTATCAAAAGCCTTATTAAAATCCAGAAAAAACTACATCCACCTCCTTCCTTTCATCCACTAGCTGGGTGGCCTTATCAGAAAAGGATACCAAATTAGTTGAACAGGACTCTCCCTTTGTGAACCCATGTTGGTTGTGCCTCATGATCGCATTCTTTAAATACCTTTCAATAGCATCAGGCCTGTTCCTGTGCTTTTATGTAGTGGAGAATTCCAGTTTAATGTTTTGGAAAATAAGACAAGTAGGGTCCTTAAAACCTGTGTAGTTCTTTCAGGCAATCATATTAAGCATTGTGACTTGTATAACTGCCTGGTGGCCTTGATATTTAATGAGATCTTGAATACTTTGACTTGTCTTCTAAGCCTTTCATAGTCTATAGGTGTCAAAACAACTTCTTAACTATTGATGTGTAGGGTTTTTAAACTATTTTTTAACTATTAGTGAGGTGGGGCTTGGACTATAATCTGATTATGATTTTTGTAATTGTGTTTCTTCCCTTGCAGGAAACACTGCATTGCATGACTGTGCAGAATCTGGAAGTTTGGACATCATGAAGATGCTTCTCAAGTATTGTGCTAAAATGGAAAAGGATGGCTATGGAATGACTCCTCTTCTGTCAGCTAGTGTGACAGGCCACACAAATATCGTGGACTTTCTGACCCAACATGTACAGACCAGTAAGGCTGAGCGCATAAATGCTCTGGAACTTCTAGGAGCTACATTTGTGGACAAAAAAAGGGATCTGCTTGGTGCTTTGAAATACTGGAAGCGAGCTATGGAAATGAGATACAGTGATAGGACTAATATCTTGAGCAAACCTGTGCCACAAGCACTAGTTATGGCATACGATTACGCTAAAGAGGTAAACAGCTCAGAAGAGCTAGAAAATCTTATTGCAGACCCTGATGAAATGAGAATGCAGGCACTATTAATTAGAGAACGCATTCTTGGCCCTTCTCACCCAGATACGTCCTACTATATTAGGTACAGAGGTGCTGTCTATGCAGACTCTGGAAACTTCAAGCGTTGCATCAACTTGTGGAAATATGCTTTGGACATGCAGCAGAGCAATCTTGATCCGCTGAGCCCTATGACAGCCAGCAGCTTACTATCATTTGCTGAACTTTTCTCCTTCATGCTGCAGGATAGGGCAAAAGGCCTGCTAGGCACTACCGTCACATTTGATGATCTCATGGGTATACTGTGCAAAAGCGTTCTTGAAATAGAACGGGCCATGAAACAAACCCAGTGTCTTCCTGATCCAGTACAGCTGAACAAAGCCCTTTCCATCATTTTGCATTTAATTTGCTTGTTTGAGAAAGTACCTGGCAGCTCAGAACAGGAGCATTTTAAGAAACAGACTATTTACAAGTTTCTTAAGCTTCAGCCTAGGGGGAAGAATAACTTCAGTCCACTTCACCTTGCTGTTGACAATAATACTACATGTGTGGGTCGCTACCCAGTTTGTAAATTCCCCTCTCTACAAGTTACTGCTATCCTGGTGGAATGTGGTGCTGATGTAAATGTCAGAGACTCTGATAACAACAGTCCATTACACATTGCTGCACTGAACAACCATCCAGACATCATGAATCTTCTTATCAAGTCAGGTTCACACTTTGATGCCACAAACGCGCATAAACAAACAGCTAGTGATTTGCTGGATGAGAAGGAAATAGCAAAAAATTTAATCCAGCCCATAAATCATACTACATTGCAGTGTCTTGCTGCTCGTGTAATAGTGAAGCATAACATAAACTACACAGGGCACATCCCTGCAAAACTAGAGAACTTTGTTTTGCTCCATAGATGATAGTGTGGAGTCTGGAGTACTGTTTTTGAAGCACGACTTGGTGACGATATTTTCATTGAGCACTGTTGTGATACACCAGCGTTCCCTTAGCTTGCTCCATCTTGCTTTCATTGGCTAAAGCATTGTTAGCATCAGATCTGCAGAGTTGGTTACCCAGTACTTAATATGAATATACCATACAATATATTTTGTGGATTATTTAGAAATGTAATGCCATATTTAGACTCTTAAAATTGTCTGCCAAAGGCTTGTCTGTTCTGGTCTTATTTGCCTGTTGGGTGTTTGGGACTAAGCTGAGTATTTTCCACTGATGTCTTTTTACTATAACTGTTCTGTGGATTTTTTACAATTGGAAGGTCATCCTTTTTTGGTTTTGCTTGAGCATTTCTACTCTTATTCTTTTTCTATGGACTCATTGCTAAACTGTACAAGTTGTATGAACTTGTTAACATTTGCAACTACCATAAGTGCTTTTATCTTCTCTATGCACTGGCTTCAACATGACTGTTGTGTGTGAGCATATTTCTATGCAGCACTTGGCCAATTTCAACTTAAATGCCAATTTTGTTTTGCATTTTGTTTGGAGCAATTTTGAGAATGCTGTCTTCATAGCATGATGAATTTTGGAGTTACTTATCACCTCTCCAAACTTGGGTTTGACTTTTTTGACTGCTGTAATAGAGGTTGCTTTCCTTTTGATCCTCTGGAAATTTGTCCTAAATTTGAGAGAAGAAAGTCTCGCTTTTTCTCATTGTAGTCCACTTGAATGTTAAATCTGAAAATTGTTTTATTGCATTGTGCAGTTAGGGGAAGAGTCCTCATTATATACAATTGACACCTTCCCCTTCGCACTAGTGTCTTGCTTGTGCTGGTTATGTGACTAGATGTGAAGTTTGCTCAAAGTTTAACCTCAAACTTAATGATACATTTTAATGAGAAATAGGTCAAATGTATGCTGTAGTTTAAAATTTACAAATCAACTTTAGCTGCAAAAGAAACTAAAGCATGTTGGTGGCATGATGCTTATCAGTCCAGACTAGACATCATCTAATATAGTAAGTGGCTGTATGCCACGGTTTTGGAAGTTCTATAGCAGTGTCCTTTTTTCTTCATTTTAAGTATCTTTATAAATACTTGCATGGATTTTTCATCTCTGCTATGTCAGCCGTACTTAAGAAAAGCGAAAGTTCTGTTGTGTATATAGCTCCTAATTAAAGTACCTATTTTTATAATATTTGCACAACAGCTTAGCTTTTACAACAGAAAGGGCTCTTTTGACTTGATAAGAAATCTATAAATGGAGATCATAAATGTGAGTGCGATTCAGGTAATTAATATAATTCAGCACTTTACTGTTGATTAATGGTAGAATTTATTATGGCACATTAGCCCTGCAAATGTCTTAAAGTGAAGTTCTTTTCTGTTGGATAGAATACAGTTTACTTGCAAGTTTAGTGGTTTAGCGTATTGCATATTTTTGACTTGATGTTTCATTTCAGTGGTGGGCAGTAAGTGTACCTATGGGCTTCTTGCTCCAGAAATTCATCAAGTTGATTTAGGCCTTTGTAAGTGATAGAGTTATTTAGAAGCCGAATCAATTAGATAAAGGTAAAGTTGTTTTAGGAGGGTCTTTTTTAATATTTTGTTTTTATTTTTTAAGTTTATGTCAGAACATTTTTATCATTTGTGAATTAAGTTGAGGAAGAATGTGTCTTGGGAGCATATAAGAACAGTTCTTCCTTGCTTTTGGGCTGTTTTGGAGTTCCTGTTAGTGTACAGCGTTGTGCCTACTAGCTTAGCTATTCTTGCTAAAAATATGGGGATGTTTTTAAACAAAGATATGTTGAAAGCAGTGCTGTTTGTGTATTGCCACTTTCAGATTCTGTATTTTGAAGCAACTTACACCTGTTTGTCCCATGCCATGTCTACATTGTATGAAATCATGAGAATGAGGAAATCTTTTTAGTTTCTCTTGCAAATACATAGGAGTAAAATTCAATTCAGTTGGCTGAATTTCTCTGACTTACAGTGATTAAAAAACATGCCACCAAAGTTGTCATTTGTGAGAACATGTAGTTTGATTTTTTTTTATTTTTTTTTTAGTGCTTTTCTACTACTTCGTTAAGTAGGGATAATGAACAAATCATACCATGGTAGCAATGATCCACATTATACTTCAAGTCGTAAAAATAATTCTTTTTCTATAGGTGACAGAGAAGGAAATTTTTAGATTTTTAGAGTTTTATACTCTGGAATCTGTACTGCTTTTTAGTGGTTTTAGTTTACATTTCTGTCTTTATAACTGTCAAATATCCTGCTTAAAATTAGTTGGACATTATTAGTACAGAAATATAATCTACAAATTCTTAATTGTTAGCAATTTTTTAGATGGAAAACATTCCCAAAAGAGAAAGCATATCAGTATTAAATATATGTAAATCTAGTAAAAGTTTCTACAAGGAAGGCTTATTCTGTTAACTCCTCTTTAAAAACAAACAAATTTAATAAGACGTACTGATTTATTGTATGTTGTTCTATCTAAATATCTACAATGTACATCAGTCCTAAAGACTGTCACCTCCATGCAGAATTTAATTTTTCATAGTGATGAGACTATCTGCAGAACTCTTACCTTGTCAGATACTTGGACTTACTGTGGCTTATGAGTTTAAGCATTTAATACCACTTTTCATTTGGCCTTACATGGCTACATTACCCTGTTTAATTTTTCTTAATTTTAAAACAAATCCGGACAGAGCCTGTGCTGGGTGATGTGTTAAGGATGAGTTCAGGATTTGCTGATTGGGACGGAGGGTTGGGACAGGAGGCCTTGCCCGAGATGCGTGTGCTGCTAAGGCCAGCACTAATGGGTAGTAGTTTACCCCTTTGGCCTGTGATTCAAAATGGTTTTGTCTCCACACCTGTTTTGTCTCCAGTATAGATGCCAACTTTCTGGGCCAGATTGTTTTGTTTTGTTTTGTTTTTTAATTCTTAAACCTGGTACTCATTCAGAGGTGGGAATAAGTTTATTTTAGTGAGACATGTTGATGCTAAACTGGATTCAAAATGTGGTAAGGACAAGGAACCTAAGAGAATTCAGATCACAAAGAATTGTTTTATTTTTGTTCTATTTTTAACTCATTCTTTTCCTGTTCCTCTCTTTTCTTCCTATTTGAGCTTTTTTTTTTTTTTCTAGTGAAATGTACTGCTTCTGAGCTATCAATGCAGGAAAACACTGTGGAAAAAAAATTATATGCCCTACAGGGGCAAAACAGGTTTTAAAATTTGTTAAACTGTTTACAAGTGTGGCTCCCTAGCGACAAAGACACTGATACCTCCTTGTTTGTTGAGACCTCTGTCGTCGTATTTTTGGGAGTAGGGGATAAATGCTCAAAGCAGTTTTTCTTCTAATCATCTTGGATTTCAAGAAATTCAGCCAGGAGGATTAAGAGTATTCTCATAAAAAATTAAATGCTTTTCTTAACCAAGTTCTAAAGTTGTATGCCTATTTTTGTATCACTTATGCTGTTAACAAGATTCCAGCTGTCTGTGGTGTCTCTGTTCTGTTTGTTAAGTGCAGTGTAAAGACACTTTCTGAAATGCAAGGCAACAGTGTGGTTAGCTTTCCATATATACTTTACAGCAGTCCCTGGATAGGAAGTAATTTTGTGTATTTCCTAGGTCCCCAAAGAGCTCTCTTTGACTGTTTTGCAACTGGTTAAAATTAACCTGTTTCCATTTTTACAAAACACTACTTCAAAAAAGGCATAGAGTGCTGTAGCAAAATCCTTGCAGGAGGATTTATGAAACGATAGAAACCTTATGAGGAAAAAATGTGCCTCTCCAGAGTTTTGTATCAACTGCAAGATGACAGGGGCAGGGTATGACTGCTCTTGAAACAGCTTCCTCGTGCTTGAAATACAGAGTGCAATGCCTGTTACACTCTAAAATGTTGACAAATGTGAGTAAGTAGACTAAACACTAATTTCTATTTTCTGTGACTTCACTGCAGTCGCAGGTATGTAACTGCGAAATTGATGGGAGACTGCTCCTATCTCTTGGCATTGAGCGTTAAAGTAACTGTTGACCCTGCAGTGAGGGCAGAACAAAAAGCTATTGTTGGTTTGGTTTTAACTAACGTTGTATTCCTATTCCATTCTGTCACAAAGACTTCCTATGCAGGGCTAGCTCCGTGTATGGAAATATTGCCGTTTCTTTTTTACGTGACGTAATTTAGCTTTAACAGTAATGTAAAAAAGGAATAACAAAGCATATTTCTCTGCTCTTACTCTCTTTAGGCTCCAAATGCAGATTACATTAAAAATATGTTTTGGAGAACACCTGTCTGAGTCTGTACGTCTGTTCCTTTAGTGTTACTACAATATGGGTTGATAAGGCACTTTTTCTGTTGGGTATAAGTAATTACATGTGAATGCTGAAGCTTTAAACTTGGATCTTTGTGTCATTAAGAATTGCACCTCAAACAAAATGCCATGTTTCATTCTCTTTCTTTCTGTGAAATGGTGGTCTGGTCAATCCTTTAAATTCTGGTAGTGGGCAATAGTAAAGAAAAGGCTTAAACTGGATAATACAGGAGACATTATTTTCCCAGTTTCTAGAAAATGCAGTTAGTTGTGCAATTAACTCTGAAAACATAGTAGTTTTAGTGCATAACATAAAAATAGGTAGCAAGACATTGTAAGAAGTAAGCAAAAGACACTTTTTCAAGAAAGTTGCAGTTGTGAGTGGTGACGAAGCTGCAACACGTAATGCAAAAGCAATCAAAAGAGACTTCAGCATCTTGGAATGGTTACTGAGGGAATCTGATTATTTTTTTCCTCCCTCCTTCCAGCTGTGGGCAGCAACACTGGGAGGAACAGTTGGGCACAGTCCATAAACGCATGGCTACGTGGCTGGCATCACCGCCACTGTTTGGGGTTCTTTGACGATGGGATGGCCTACACAGCACCCATGATGGTCTCATGGGATTCACCTTTCTCAAAGGGGAAAGAGGGTCTTTGCCCAGGAGCTAGCGTGACTCGTTGACAGAGCCTTAAACTAGGCTCAAAGGGGGAGGCGGATAATACCACGTTTGCGTGCAACAAGTTGTGGGATGGCATGCCAAGGTTGGAGGGACAGGCTGCTAGTGCGAGCCCTCAGCCTCTTGCTCAGAGACACCCTGGACACACTGCAGCACACTTGAAGTCTAGCAGAGATGATCCAGGGGCTCCTGAGGTAACAGGAGCCAACAGAGAAACACTGGTGAAGTAGCCCAAAGGAATTCCAGCCACTCCAGCCAGTCAGTCAGCTTCATCGGGGGCCCAGCTGAAATGCCTTCTTGCAAAGGCACGTAGCATGGGGAATAAACGAGGAGTTGGAGATGTGCGCACGCCTGCCAGGCTATGACCTTATTGGCATCACAGAGTCGTGGTGGGATGGCTCCTATGACTGGAGTGCTGGAATGGAAGGATACAGGCTCTGTAGGAAGGACATTGTGTCCAGTTCTGGGCTCCCCAGTTCAAGAAAGACAGGGAACTACTGGAGAGAGTCTAGTGGTGGGATACAAGTATGACTAGGGCATGGGAACATCTTGTGAGTGAGGAAAGGCTGAGAGAGCTGGGTCTGTTTAGCCTGGAGAAGAGAAGTCTGAGAGGGGATCTCACCAATGCTTATAGATATCTAAAGGGTGGATGTCAAGAAGATGGGGCCGGATACTTTGACTATGACTGGAGTGTTGGGA